>BRDA01077469.1:19786-38832 GCA_036984385.1 Crenuchus spilurus
AACTAAACGCTAATTTTTGCGCCACACGGGAACGAGCGGAGCGGTGGCGGCACGACAGGTCTGTGAGTTTTCATCAAGGAGAGAAAGAGAGAGAGTGGGAGAAACGATGGTGGCGAAGGAATGACAAGTTTGCTTTCAGAAGAAACGAACCCCGGCGGTGTAGCTGAAGATGGCATGTCGGTGAAGGTATTAACTGCAGCTGAACTTTCTTCTTTTTGTAGCTGCTCGCTTTCAGAAAGTTCCCTCAGCTCTTTGCACCGGCTAGGTTAGCTAACGAACAAAGTCCCTCTGAGTGTAATTCAGCGGGGAAATCGCTCTTTGTTGAATGTTTGACTAATTTTTGACTTGTTAGATGAGTGTATTAACTTTTCGATTAAGTTTCCACTGATTTTAGTCGTTTTTTAATCGCAAATCAAACGTCTTTGTCTAAAAACGCTTTAGCCTAAAGCAGTACGCAGAGCTCGCGAGCCCTGCTAAAGTAAAAATAATAACGGCTGTTTTGTTTAAATGTGAGTGTACGTGACGTAACATCGCCTTACTGTACAGATAGCTAGCTAGCTTAGCCGGGGTTTTGAAATAATGTGGTCCTAGCTTTACCGTGCGGAGCTAACACACACATACGGTATGTTATATGAGAATGTTCCCCCATCTACAGCCCAGGGCTGGGCGGTACTTAAGTATCGATATTTCCGATTCTTATGTTTCTTTGTAAAAAAAAAAAAAGATGCTGTACCCTCCAGACCCTACATCAGCCTCTAGGAGCTTTGTGTTTCTTTCAGTTTTCTGACAAAACATAGCTGCAACATCACTGTTTCATTTTTAAATAACATAATTTCAATATTTGGGTTTAAATAAAAATTACATTCATACATTTTTATAGGTTTTATTCTGCAACAAAAGAGCGATATCTGTAATCTTATGCCACATACTGACACTGAAATTTCTTATGACCAAAAGTGATGGTTTATATTGTAAAAATACAATAAAAATTCCAAATTGGAACAGTACAGTATTGGTATCCTGATTTCTTGGTGTCAAATTGAAAGGAAACTTGGTGGTATCTGCCATTCCAATTACAGCCAGTTTTGTTTCTTTTGCAGGTGTCTGTCATCTGTTTGATTTAAAAGAATGTATCGCATAAGTTTTGCGGTACGTATGGTATCGTTGGAGTAGGATAAAAGACATAGATTGTAGATCTATCTGGATTTGGAGCCTACTCCACCTTGCTGTGTTTAAGTGCTCGTTCCAGAGTGTATGAAAATGATCAAGGCTGAAAGCAAAGGTGAGAGGAGTCTGAGGAGCGCCTCACCACATAGAAATGCCTACAAATCAGACTTCCACACCATTAAGTGCTCCTTTGATGGGCCTAAATCCGACAGCCCATCCAAATCGTATGCTAATGGCTCCAGTGACTCCCGGGAGGACACAAGGGGGCGACCATTTGGCAATCGGGTGAACAAGATAAAGAACATTTTCCTGCAGATGGACAGCCAGCAGCAGCAGCAGCAAGATAGTCAAGAGCTGAAGCCTGCTCTAAAAACAGAGACGTCTCCAGTCTCCTCGCTGTCAAAATTTCCTGTTGGCTCTCAAAAAAGTATCCTGAGCAGCCCCACTGGTCTTGAGTCACAGAGTGCAGACAAGACGGCAAAGGGGGAGGACAGTGAGATAGACAAAGCAGCTTTGGCAGAGAAGTTCTCAGTGACTAGAAAACTCTTTGAAAGAGGGATAAAGGAACAGCCTGCAGTAGAGAGGCCAGCCCCTGGCCGAGCCTCTGGTCGGTTGTCCCATGGGAACATGTGTGAGGAGAGGAAAACGGGCAGGAGATCCATAGGGGCGTCTGAAAATAGCAACAATGTTATAAAAACAGATCGGAACCTGACCTCGCCGGATAAGAGGGTATCTGAGGATAAAAAAGACAATGAAGACTCAAAGTTGGTCAATAGATCACTAAATGCTGGACCCATATCCAGACGACTGGAGAACTTCATGGCAGATAGTGACAATGAAGAAATGGTAAAAGCATCAGCTAAAACTACAGAAAATACACTTATCCCTGAAGGAAAATTGAAGCCCACATCTCCTATACAAGAAAATACCCCCAAACAACCTTCATCTTTTAGTGACCACTTACAAAAACAAACGTCCCTTAACAATGATGATTCCAAACCAGTTCACTCACCTCACAAAACAACTTCACCAAGTAGTGACTTTGTCTTCAAATCCAGCTCACCAGTTTCCCCAACACCATTCAAACCCACATCACCTACATCCAAAAGCAATGATGTGCCCCTTAGTCCCACTAACTCTAGTCCTTTCAAACGCTCATTCTCATCAGGTGATGGTTTTAATAAATCAAGTGCAAGCAGTGAGGACTCCAGACCCACCAGTGTTTCTCCTAGAGATAAAAAGGCTTCACCTTTTGTCAGCAGTTTTTATAACAGGCTTAAGAGCCCAGACACAGCTAAAAGTGATCCCGGCTTTGCACGGACTCCATCCAGGGACAAACTACCTCCCCAGTCCTCAGCAAGCTTGGACCCTGCTGGAGCAGGAGTTGTCCGAGCAGAACTTGTGGTGGTCCAGAATGAGTCATCAGAAAGTGAGAATGAGCTTGAGAGTATAGATGATAATGTATTTGAGGAGGAGGTGATAAAAAAGGAGCTCTGTGCTGAACCTCCCAGAGGTGGTTTTAATGGAGCACCTTTAGTTCCATCAAATAAAGAAGATATAAAGGAAGTAACAGAGGTAAAGCAGCAGGAGGAGGACAAGTGTCAAACACCAGAACAGAATAATAAATGGAGAGAGGAGCCAACAGATGAGAATTGCATTAAACAGTGTGATGAAGAAGATGAGGAAGATGATGAAAGTGAACAAGATGAGGATGAATGTGGAAAAACATCTCCTGTGTCTTACAGCTTTGAGAATGCAGCGTTTGAGGATGATAAGGAGGCAGAATCTATTCAGGACAAGGATGGGGAGCATGAGGATGATCAAGAAGAAGAGCAGGAGGATGAAGATGAGGATGATCAGTCCTATGAAGACTATGAAGAAATTCTTGGTCTCTCAGAGGATGATGAATGTTCACCAAGGAAGAAAATCCACTTTTCTACGGAACCAATACGGGTAAGCATGATGGAGATCCAACACTTATCAGGAGTGCATAATTGGATTGAAATTGGTTCATTGTGTGTTATGACTAGGAAGTAAATATTGACTAATTGTAATGTAGACCACTTTCATTTATTTTTCTTTAGACTGATGTGTATATTACACAGTATAAGTAATGTGGGCCAGCCAAGCATGTATGCTGAATTTGAATGCTCTGTGTTCACATGCATATGTTGGGTCTTTTCATCAGCCTGTGTGTTTCACATCTGGGCAAAACATTTAACCTTGGATAAAATAAACAAACAGTGTTTTCTTTTTTGCTTCAAAGTAAATAGCCAAAAAATGTAAGACTAATAAAATTGATCATTGACTGACATAGCTGTAAAAAAACTGGAACCAGAATTTATGATCGAGGCACCTCTAATAATTTTAATTTTATCATATATAGAATACATGGTCAAAGTAGCCTCAAAGCATGCTATTTGTTAATTGTCAGGTTGAAGCATACTACTCTGATTAGGCAATCGCATGTGCTTTCATTTAAGGCTGTTTATTGAAAATACTGTGGTGTTATGGCTTTGCAGCAGTCATAAACAGTGCTGTCTGGATTTGGAAATAAAAAGGGGCTATTCCATAAGCTTGCAATCTGTTCCCCAGTCTGATAGTCTATGGGTCACATCTTTGTCATTTTCAGCACAGAACCTGTTGATTGGAGGACACGTGTGTGGTGGTGTATTAGGATGATGTGCTGTGGGCAGTAGTTTTGAACATGAATGCATTTCATGTCTGTTATAAAGTCCACAATTCTTGCTTTACCCATGCTTGCCACAAGCACTTTGAGCACAGTCATTGCCAACATAATCAGAGCGAAGCATATGGTCCTTAATCACTCCACTGCACCTATTATTCATACAGGGCTTGGCTGTTTAATTCTACATAACATTGCTGAAGGCCTACTGTCTGAATCTCTATTTCAGTTATTTATGAAAAATTCCATCTGTTTATGAATAATTCTATTCTTACTCAGATGCCACTGTTAATGGCACTTTTTCATGCTTAAATTGTTAATGATCCCTCTGGTTTTCTGATTGCTGTCAACTGTTAGAGAAATTATTAAAGGCAGAAGCAATAGCAAGCATGTTCTGCCAAACTACAAGCAGGTACCTGTACCTGAGGCTGGCATTCCACACTACAAACAGGTGTGGTAAAAGTGTGTGTGTGCGTGTCTGTATGCGGGACACTGGGGGATGTGTCTCACTTGCTATCTTTCTATCTCATCTTCACTCAGACAAAAATATGAAAAACACCTTTCTCTGTGTTGTTATTCAAGGAACGGTTCACTCAAAAAACATATTTACACAGTTCTCCACTTAACTCGAATGTAGGCAGTTGGCCAAGACACATTTGGAGTTCAGATCATGTTTAGTTTAGAACTGGAACTGGAGGCTAACATTGCTAACAAACATCAGAATTCAGTAGGCACTTAAGTGGGTCTGTTGCTGTCAAAATACATCACATATTTTCTTGACTCACGTAAATTGCATCTAAATCTTAATTATGGTCTCTCAGACCTAGTCATTGTGATTTACCTGTTAAAACATTACAAAAACTTCTAAAGCTGCACCTACTACCTTAGGCAACCATCTCAAGTAGGTAGTGCTAATGTGGAATTAGTTTTAGTGATGTTGAACGTCCTGAAATCTTTTCCAAGGTCATGTCAGCCCTGCTGCTGTTGGAAGTAACTGTTTGGTTGCAGTACTAGCGATGCGGTGTTATAGTAATACTGAGTAATGTTCTGTTCTCAAACACATTGACCAGCCTGTGAGACCTATTTATGACTGTTTAGGTGCTGTTGGTTAGCAGTGTTAGCCTTGAAGATCCAGTTTTAAAACAAAAACAGAACATATTACTATTATGTAAGTGTTTCAGTGTGTCTGGCACAAAAGTCTCTTTTTTAATAGAAAAAAACACATTATGAAAGGCATTTAATTCCGTGAATGTAGAAAATGGTCAGTAATTTGTGCTTTTTTTCAGGTGTTTATAGTGTGTCAGAGCTTTTGTAGTTCAGGAGTTTGATTCCAGTGGTGTCTCCACAGGGAGCCTGAAATAGGTGTTTTTGAGGTGTTTTTGAGGTCAGCTCAAATTGACCACAACTTTTCAAGAGTGTCTGAGATTCTGTGATGAATGCTTGAGAAATCACAGTGTGCTTAACAGGGTGAGGTTTAAGGCTCTGTTTAACTCCCCGTAATGAACATCTCTTTACTCACAGTGATGAAATACATCTGTTACATTCTCACTTGCTCTCTCTCTCTCTCTCTTGCTCTCTCTCTTTTCCTGCCCCTGTCTTTCTCTCATTGTGAAACAGGGAGATTAGGCAGATTCATTGTAAACACAAGATCTTGTCCCAGCATGAAAGAGTTGGTCTTTTTGTGTTGGGCAGCATGACTGCATTTCATTCTCTTGACATACTAAAGTAATGTTTCATTGCTGAGAGATTGCACAAAACAGCTTTGCTTGTGTCAGGTTTAATTGTACTGACTTGCACAAACAGGTAAGATGCTTATGCAAGATCCAAAGTGTACTATTTAGCAGCCATTTAGTTGATCAAATTTTTTATATATTTAGTTTGATTTATTTTGGTAAATGCTTTGACAGTGCCAGTGTGGAGATGGAAGTGCAAAAATCCCAAATAAAATAATATCTAAAATAGTTTTTAAACTCTCAGCAGTTTTGGCAGTGGTCAATGGGTAGAGAAAGTGAGGGCTTCTCATGACTGTTGTAAACATGCAGAAATGTTTGAGTAGGTAGTAAGAAAAAAAACACATGAGCTAGCAACAAATGTGGTGCAGCTATTCAGTTAACAATTGTATTTAGTGACACTCCTTAAAAGTTCTTGAATGTTAACACTTACAGCTGACAAGAATAGCACTTGGGTGTTTTTTTTTTTTTAATTGATCTTAAGAACTTTGCTCTTAAATTAATTATTTTGGTGGATTTTGTATTCCAAGTAAAAGAATTTTCACAGACATCAAACAGAACTTCAGTGAGTTGATTCAAGCTCATTACCTCTATGGAACAGTTGAAGTCCTTTGTTTTGGTTTGGTGTGGTGTGAAAAGATCAGAGGTCAATTGGACATCTGTGGACCATTTTTCTGTAATCTACGCAAAATTGGATTCTGTACATTTTGTTTCATGATGGAGGGGGTCTATACTTTTGTTTAACCAGTAATGCAGTTATTAAATCAAATACTAAAATTGTTTTTTTGTTTTCTGCTGTTTTTCGCACTCCCTCCTGTCTTGAATTTAAGGAGTTAATCTCTAGTTGTGCTACAGAAAATGCAGTTTACTTTGGGATCAGATGGCTGTGCTCTCTGGGAGAGAGAGAGAGAGGGTGTATGCATATGTAGAATTTTGTCCTTACAGAAAGAGAAAAGTCTCTTTTCTTAAACTAATTCAATCTAGAATTTTTGTTTCCATACAGTGTCGGCCAAATGATGAGAACATTTAACCTTCACATGTTCTAAGTTGGAGAACACCTGGTTCTTTTTTTATCTAAATACCGGTACCCAATAGGACCCATTTTGCAGACTCTAGGTGCTGTATTATGAAAGTTTGATTAATCAAAAAACAAGTCCACTCTGTTGATAAACAAGTAACATTTCAAAATAGAGCATATTTAAGTGTAGCATATCAAATGTGACAATTTAGTTTAGGATGGATGTATGGATATTAATATGTGGAAAAGTACAAGAACTGCAGATGTCAGTTTTTGTGTTGATTGTTAGACATGAACTTATCCAATGTAAAAGCAGAGTTATTCTATTGAGTTGTATTAATTGGCTTTGTATCTCATGTTATTATGCAACAAACAAGTTGTTAATACCTTGGCTTACTGAGCTGTCTGATATGCATTGCAGCTGTCCATGAGGGAGATTGAGAGAGAGAGAGAGACAAGTAGAGTAAAGAGTGTGAGGCTGTAGTGGTATTACAGTATAACCCCATGGCATCTTAAATATAGACCCCATAAATAGCTGTAAGCATTCCTTACATCATTATGGTTTAAACATGTGTTGCGTTTAAATACTATATTTTTAAAGTGATTGATATCTCAAAAACCTGCTTGCAATTGTTCTTAGTTTCACCACTGTCTTTCACTGTGTCTGCTGACTGTGGCGTATGCAGTCATACATTTGTGCATGCTCACAGAAAGGTTACCATATAGCTCTGTGAGCTGGATTTGTCATCCACTCTTGGATGGAGTGTAGTTGATTTTATATTTAGCAAGATTGCAAACTGTGTAAGGTGTTCTTCCTGTTTAGAAAAACTCTGTATGCTCTTTATTTGGCTAACCTGCGGGCCAAGCTATTGTGTGTATGTGTGTGTGTGTGTGTGTTCCCTGCATACCAGACTCATTCATTGTAGTGGAACTCAAAATGGCAGAACTGCACCTGCTGCTATTCTTAACTCCACCTACACTATCAACTCCAGGAAGTTTTCTAGCCTCTCCCTAAAGCCACATAAAGCTTGATCTCTCTGTCTGTCCGTCTGTCTGTCTGTCTATGTGCATATATACACTACCACTCAAAAGTTTGGGATCACACATTAAACTGAACATCTGTGACAACCTGGAATTTTATTTCTGTGTGTGTTTGTTTTGATTTGATAATAAAATCCACAAATTCTGCTGCATCAGATACTCAAACGTTTGTTTGAAGAATGAGCTGGGACAGAGTCATGTCCAGTGATGTCTCACACACAATGTGTTAAACTTCTGGTGGAGATTAAACATCTGTAGTAAAGCTTCTAAACTCTTCTAAACTCACCATCAACAACTTGTGAACTAAACACAGTGACACTGTCCTACCTCACCTTTCTACCATAGAAGACTGAGTATCTGGAGCAGCAGCATTTGTGGACTTTATTATAGTCTAGAAGAAAAAATATAACAACAACAATAGGGTCCTTCTGAAATAAAAGTATAGGTTGTCATGGAAAATCCTGACTGATCCCAAACGGTAGCGGTAGTGTAGTGCAGCTCTGTGTCTCTCTCTCTCTCTGTGTCTCTGTCTCTGTCTCTCTCTGTGCAGACCAACAGCAGCTTATGCCTGATCCTCACTACAGGATATTTAAAAGCCCCAAAAACGATGACATAAAAAACATTCTAGTTTCTAGTCATTTTTTATTTCAACTTTTTCAGCATATAACTTTATATATTTTTGACCCATGCATTCATGAACATATAAAGTTACTTTGCAAAAGTTTGGCCACCCCTGTTAAAATGCCAGGTATTTGTCTTTTTTCACTTTCAGTGTCTCGTATAATATATACCAGTGATTCTCAACTGGTGTGTTGCAACCCAAAAGTGGGTCGCGGACACATTCTGGGCGGGTTGCGGAAAAAAGAGACAGAGAGAGGCAGGCGGCAGTCGAGCGCACAGCATTCTCGTTGCCATGGTAACTACCATTTGTTGATTATCAGTGTTGCTAAGTCAGTTTATTATTATCGACTTTGTCCTTGTTTCTTTCTAAAGTCGCTTGCAAATCTCGTGAGTGGTGGGTTTTTTGAGCTTGTTTTTAAACTTGAACTTGCTTACTTGTGCTTGACTTTCTTTCCGAATGAAACTCTTTGATTATCTCCCAGCTCCCCATAACAAAGCGAAAGATGAGAAGCACAAAAAATCTGCACACTGAGGCTAACAAACATGGGTTTCAGTGCCCCAAAACACAATGACACAAAACAAAGAAATGAGCTAAAAATAACCACCTACATAGCCTGCCAAAGTTTATATTAAAAGTGTTTAGCATAATTTTGGTGTTGCTTATGTATTATGTCATAATAAATGTTTACCTTTATACTGTTTAAAAGCGGCCTCTGTTTTACCAAATGTGGTGGGTTGCCAGTTGGGCTTATTTTGGGCTTGTTTTCATAGAGCTGGTTGCTTGTTTCTATCGCGAGATCTGGCAACACTGCTGGTTACTCTCATAGACATTATATATGTAGACACCTCATTGACTGGGTTGGCCCGCTGATGTAACGTAACTGTGTCCACCATATTGGAGGAGGCAAAGCTGCGCTGTGAACTAATACAAGTGAAAGGACTGAACTTCATAAATCGCCTTTCTACAAAGTTATTTAAGCTAGTGCATTCATTCACACATTCAGATGTGCACTAATATACACTGGGAAACTTTTAGGCACAGAAAAATTATTTTGTTTTCAAAATGTTAGAATGGCCAAATACGATCAAAAACAATTCGTCAGTCTTACCTGTGAAAGGTCATCCCATGTGATCCCGTTTTGACTGTAAAATGGTTGGAAAAACTCCACGCAGCACCAGAGTGCAGCATCTCATGTTATTTTGGTCGCTTTTGTCCCCTCCAATATGGCGGCGACATTGACACACGAGTCAGTGCTCAATGCGGCATCTAAGTATATAATATCTATGGTTACTCTTCTGTTTAAATTTGTGATGATGTTTGGAGGCAAAGGTGATAATTTTATGCTACGTGCTTTTAACAGTTTATAAATATTTAATAATATGTAATAATGTATTAATATTTTATTAATGATAAATATAAATTTTATTTTATTATTAATAACACTTATGATTATAATATACTAATAATAACATCATAATTTGTAAGTAATTTTTTGATATTAAATTAAATTAATATTATTTATAATGTTCCAGCACCCCCTCAAACTCCCTGAATCAAGCCAGTTGGGTCCCCCCTGAAATCTCTTAAATTGTCTTTACATGCATATATGTATTTAAATGTGTTTTTGAAGGCTATTTTTAAAAAATAAATGTGTTTGGTTTGTACTCTATAAAAGTGGGTCCCGACTTAATGACCATAAGAAAATGTGGGTCCTGGGCTGACACCAGTTGAGATTCCCTAATCTATACAATTGCTTTCAAAAATAAACCGAAATCTTTTAGGGTGGGAAGAATAAAGAACTAATAATAATGAACTAATACTGTGTTTAAATGCCCTTTGAATTTATGACAGCATTCAGACTTTTTGGGTACGAGTCTATCAGCATGACACATGTACTCTTCAGGTCAACCCACAAATTTTCAATTAGATTCAGATATGGACTATGGCTGGGCATTCCAAAACTTTGATCTTCTGCTGAAGCCATTCTTTTGTCAATGTGGAGGTATGCTTTGGGTCATTGTCAAGCTGAAAGGTGACATTCTTCTTCACCTTAAGCTTTTTAGCAGAGGCCTGAAGGTTTTGTGGCAAAATTTACTGATATTTGGAATTGTTCATAATTCCCTCCACCTTGAATGAAGTCTCATTTCCAGCTGCAGAAAAATATCCCCGAAGCATATTTCTTTCTCCACCATGCTTCATTGTGAGTATGGTGTTTTTTGTCATGCACAGTGTTGTCTTTGAACCAAACATACCTTTTGAATTGAAATAGTCTCCTGGCTCACTTTTCTTTTTATCTTTTCATCAGTTTTGGAGGGAAATCCAATTCTTGGCAATGTCACTGTTGTGCCCAACATTATCCATTTCCTAATGACCTTCTTCACTGTTTTCCATTGCATATATAATACCTTGGGAATGTTTTGTTTCCTTCTCCTGACTGATGCCATTCAACAATGAGATAAGCTCTCTGGAATGTGACTAGTTAATGTGATCTTTAAATGTGATTAGTTAATTGTGAGCACAGCCACACCCTCAATTACAAGAAGGTGTCCATATTTATACAACCACGTTATTTTAGTTTTTATTTTTATTTCTACCCTCTGTACAGTTGTCTTTCGATGGAATTGCACAAATTTTGGGTCACATTAAAAATGGAAAAGTTTCTGAAATTATTCATCTTGGTCTGATCTTTTAAATCACAACAGCCTGGTTGCCCAAACTTTTGCATGCCACTGTATACCTACCAGAGGTGGGAGTAAGTCCCTCATGTCCAAGTCACAAGCAAGTCTCAAGTCATTGCCTTCAAGTCTCAAGCAAGTCCCAAGTCACCGTGGTGAGAACCAAGCAAGTCAAGTCGAGTCCCTGCTATAAGTCAAGCAAGTCACAAGTCAAGTCATACAAATATGGTCTGATCTACCCCAGTTTACACATTTAAATCAATATAGACGGTTGTCTACAAATTGAGTTTTATTTCAACATAAACTAAACCTATTAAACATCAAATATACCTCAAACATACAATTACATAACTTGCTTAATGGCTTACTTCCACCATCAAGAGGGTCACAACATTTCTCCATCACCTATTAATGCATCTCTTGAAGGTGCTTCTTAATGAACATTTCTGAGCACAAAAAAGTATTACATCATCAACTGAATAGTAGATCAAACAAAAACATACTGCCTGAAATGTAAACCTGTTGCCTATAAAAACAATGTCTGAAATGTTAATATTACATCAAACCATGAAAACATTCACATAATGTTTTAGTACAGTATGCCACATACTATTCATCCTATTTTGTCCAGTTCATATCCACACTAGCAAACATCTCTGCCACAACATTAAAGAAGTATTAAACTTTAGCATAACTTTCAAATTTAAGCAATCTTATCTTTACATATGCTAGATGTCAAGGTAGACAGGGTAGATATGAACAGAACAAAATAACAATAGCATGTGGCATACAAAAACCACGTGTTTTTTATTTTTTATTAATTTTATTATTTTTTGCATACATTTGGTCTGGTTAGGTTTGTTTTCACACTGCATTTTTGCGAGCGCTCAAAGGACTTTTATTATGACACACCCACATACTGTCGTCATCAAATACGTGGTGTGCGTCTTCCTACACTTGACACTGATTGGTTTGTAGAAGGACGTGCATCTGATGTGTTTACTTTTATATAGCTCTGTTTCATTAGTTTAGGTTGCTCGGTCATCCTGTTGTATCCTTTCTCAGAAAATAAGCTGCACGTTTCAGTATTTTGTGCGTTTTTAAGTTGACTGTTCACATGTTCATCAGACGAAAATTATATTAAACATTTGGTCTCCTAGCTCCATGTGCTACAACGGCTTGTTATTCCTGCTGTTTAGCGTTCTGTGTGCTGCTGTTTATTGTTCTACGTGCTGCATGCACTGTAAAGTAAGCCGATCATGGTTCAAAATAAAATCTTCTAACGTAATCTAACTTTGTTTTTAAATTGCAAATATTTAAATTCAAAAATCAAGTCTTTTCAAGTCATCTGTCTCAAGTCATAAAGACCAAGTCAAAGTCAAGTCGAGTCTTTCACCAGCGTTAGTCAAGCAAGTCTCGAGTCCTCAAAATTGCGACTCGAGTCAAGTCATGAGACTCGATTCCCCCACCTCCGATACCTACACATACTACACAACTCTGTCATGTTTGACCCATGGAGCTTGCCAGTGCTGTGCAGAGCAGACAGTTTATAGATGCTTGTGTTTTCTGCATAACTAGATCAGTTTTTTCGTCCATCTTGATCAACCAACTAGCTTTTGATTTAGCAACCATGCTTAGAACTTCTTCCATGCATGTTAATAAAATCTGTCCACTTCGGCTGTCATTGGTTAACGGTCTTTCCCACATGAATCACACTGTGTTTCATGTGAGAGAATCAGCGTCAACACTACAGGTTATTGAGCAATAAAAAGTAAACATTTAAACATTTGCGATTTGTAATTGGGGAGTCCCGTTTGAACTGAGAAGAGCAGGTTAATCTGAAAGTCTTTGCAGTTGTCTGGAGGAGCAAATCATCGTCAAAGCAAACCAATTATTGTCTTGTGTGGGTCAAGCATTAGATGAAGGGAATGACCGAGGCAACACTCTGCTGATCAAGTAGGAAGGGGGCTGGTTCATTTTTGGCTTTGTTGGCAAGGATCAGGTTTTTAAATTTGTTGTGCACAGCAACAGGGAGCCAGTGAAAGGAATGCAGCAGCACAGTGACATGGGTGAATTGGGAAGGTGGAAGAAAAGCTGTGCTACAGGATTTAGGATTAGATAGCCTGATGGTACACACAAGATCTACCAAGGGAGATAAATTAGTCAAGCTTGGATATGACGAGACTGAACAAATAGACACTGACTTCTCTAGAGAGAAATTGTTGAATTCTCCTGGGTCAGGTGTTCAACAAGATCCAAAAACAATTCTCACACCAGTGTGTTGAAGACTACAAAGAAGAATCAGGACCATGGCAGGTTGTTTGCTTTAGTTGCCTGCAGCTTCTCCATCATAGAACTATGGGCGATTTCTGTATAGTGTACAGGTTTGGTCCTGGAACTGGTTCTGGGTAAGGAAGGGAGACAACTTGTAAATATCAACTATAAACAGTACGTTCACAAATATTTCAGAGAAAAGAAACGAGAGGTACTGGTCAGTAACTTCTGATGTCAGATCTGTCAAGAATGGGTTTCTTCAGTGTGGGTACCATATTGGAAGTCTTGAAGGCCAGTGTAATGTGCTCTGATAATAAAGAGCTGTTTATAATGAAGGACGGGGGTTGCTAAATGTTATCAGTTGTAGTACTTCATCTGATGCTCCCCCAAGACTAAATGAACACATACTTTGCACTGGACTCTGGACAATAGCAACACATGCACACACGTGTTAATTTAACCATTCGCTTACTTATTTTTATTTATATATTTTTAATTTGCATGTTATCTGCATGGTTTACACTTGAATCTTTCTCTGCCATATCTCTGCCTTTTTATTGTTATTGTATATTCTGAATTCTTACTGTTCTTTATTCTTCACTTGAATATTACTCCCTCAACCCCCACTTCTTCTCAAGTGTGAACGATCAGTCACAGACTCCTAGTGAGTTGCAGAAGAATGTCATGGGAGAGATGAGGGATTAATAGAAATGAAATTGTGAATAGCTTATGTGGATCATATGCAGATTCTTCCCATTTTATTTGGTCAAATTATGACTTTAGTGCTTTTACTTCACGGGAAAACAAAGAAAGGAAGAATTGCTAGAATTAAATCTCGCTGTGATCATCTCTTGGTAGTTCTTGGCTTTCTCCAGTTGTTTTGGAAGACATCAGTGAGCCATAGACCAGGTTCATTTGCCCTGCCACTTCTGTCAATTTTGATTTGGCATCAATTTAGCAAGCTGAGGTTTTTGTTCTGGTGGAAATGTGTGAAAATATGTGAAATATTTTATCAAACTAAAAAGTAGTAGTAAGCGGTTTCGGACATAGCTTTTAGGAGAATCAGTGATTTCCCTGTGTGCCCTTTTCAGATTGATGCTGTATGTAACTATAAGCATGCCTGTACCATACTTGTTAAAAAATGAAACCCCAGTTGGAGTTTTCTCACTTCCCTTCTTTACCATTGCTTACTTTTCCTCACTACATAATTTTGTTTTTCTTTTCTCCTTTTCCCCTCTCACTAACACCCCCTCTTCCTGTCTCTCCACCTCTTCTTTCCATATACCAAAACATAAGTGGGGCTCTAGCTCTGACTGACTATGATGTTGTCTTTTCCATTTCCATATCTCTGCTCTGTCCTGTGTGTGTGATCTCCCCACCCTTTCCCTCCCTCTTTCTTTCTCTTATGGCCACAGTTATTCACCAGTCCCTGGGTAAGATCCAAACACCTGGCCCTAGTGTAGGAGGTGCCAGCATGAATGCCAATTCTCTTCATTTGCAACTCTTAAGTTCCTCCTCTTCTTCTTAAACATTCCTCCTCCCTTTCACCAGTTCATGGTTTCTCACTAAGAACAGTAACTATTGCTAGTGTAAGACTCTGTTCTACTGTGTTTTACAGTGTGTCACAGTTCTGATGGTAATGTGAGAAGAATATGCATGTGAAACGCTGCAGTGATATGTACAGAATAAGGGTGGAGGACAAAGCAGTCCAACCAGACCTGAAAACATGTGCCTATTTATCCATTTAACCTTAGATTTAATACATTTCCTGGTAGAAGTGATTGATGGTGAATTAAACTGGTACTGTAAGATCAGAAATGTCATAAGTATTGTGAATAAGAGGTCCCCTCTCTCCATGGATGTCCCGACTACCACTATAAACTGTGAATGAGAGGGGGGAGAGATTTAGTGATGTAGCCCAGTCCTCCTCTCTTCTTTCATGTTAGAGTTTTGATTTGTTACTTTTTGATTACACTTTTGTGTAATCATGCTGTCAGTTCCTATCTCTTTTCTGGAGCAGTATTTGATCCTCTTCATTCTCTACAGCTACTGAGATATGTGTCTAACTGGAGCTTCACTTAAAAGCCCCAGGCTGGCAAAGCCCTGTAATAAATAAAGGGCTGTAGTTTGTCCTCCTTCAAAATAAAAGCATTTTGAGTCCTTAGCTAGGTAAAACATATAAGATGAACTTGGCCCATAAACTGCCTATGGCAGCTCTTGAGTATGTAGGTAGGTATGAAAATGATTAATGTGAAGCATAGAATGACATTTTATTTAATGTTTGCATTTCTGATAGTCATTTTGTTTTACATAAGAGTTTTTATACAAAATTTGAAATCACATCCAATGATCATATGTATATTGCATACAAACAGTATTATACAAATTCATTATATGCAGATCTGGTATTATACGCACATTAGTATGAATGTTCATATCTTTTAATGCTCATATCTTTTATCAAGTCCTTTTGCTTTAAATGACAAGTTCCAAACTACCTGCCATGTAATAGTTTTGAGATTACATGCCTTATTTTATATATAAAATTTGATTTTAGACTTTGCACAGAAACTATTTTGTGTTTTACTATTTTTGTATAGTAACTAGCATAGTTAATAGCAACATTACCTGTAATGCAGCCCAGGTTCTAGACAGCTTTGCTTGGGGGGGGGGGCAGTAGAACATAATGGGTAGGCATGTTGATAGTCATATTTTTAAAGCCAGAAATATATTCATATATATATTTGATGTATGAGATAAAGAAATAAAAATGTTGCACATGTCTTCAAACTTAAACAAAAAGTATAATGATTGTAGAGTATAAGTTGCTTATGTAAATTAATAAAGACTAAATTAAATCTAATTGTGATTAATTTAAATACCCCACCTTTGTTAAATTAGCATTACACTGATGGAACAACTGTTATATGGAAAAAAGTACCAGCTACCACTGGTGGAGTCTGACCTGATGTGGAGGAGCCCTTGAACGAGACACTGGCAAGTTCAGTTGATTTTTTTTTAAATCAGAAAACGATGCATTATAGAGTTTCTTTCAATGTATATTTATTGAAGGAAACATTCACAAAATACATGCAGAGAGGTGTCAAGTTAAGTACGTTTTGGGAAAGATTAGCTGCTACTAACCAAGTTAGCAGCTTGCTTAACAGCTAGCTGCTAATATGACAAGTTGAGGAACAAAAGAGTTACAAGCAAGTAACACTGAGCAACAAATCACCACAATTTTGCAAACCTTACCTGTGGAGGTCTGTTTCAACTTGAAGAAGTCTTTAATGTGCCCCTATATATCCCTGCCGCTCATGTTCACACTGACTGGACTTGTCTTACTGAACCAGAATGTCTCTGAATGAACTTCTCCAAACAGTCTGCTGCTTTTATGTGACTCAAAGAGCCAATCAGAAATAAGCAAGGAAATATCTTCATGCTGCACAGCAAAATGCGTTTTCGTGATTGGTTCATAGATAATTTAAAAAATAGCTGTTGCTGCATTGCTTGGGGGGGGCAAAGACAAAATTGGGAGGTGGGAACGCCCCCCTTAGAACAGACCCTACTGTAATGTATTGAGTTGCTAAGTAAATAACTAGCATTACACTAGAAGTCCTAGCATTACAGATTACAGATAAGCATTCATTAAACTGAGTTAAGTTCTTATTGCAAAGGTTACTTGTTCATTTCAGTGTGGTTTACACATCTGCAGGGTTTTTCTTCCTTCCATTACAGGGCTTTGACCAGCCAGGGGCTTGTCTGTGGGCACTGCAGCTGGATGCTGCTGACTCTGACAGTTAACTGCAATTAATTCTCTATCTACTTTGGAATCTCTCACAACTCTGTAAAGATTGCTAATTCTGCAGTTAACACACAAGCCCCCCTCCCCCCCAGCTAGCTCTTTGGCTATCTACACTGCTAACGCTCTGTGTCTGTGTTTATAACAGATTTATTTTTGTTGGATGTGTGTATGGGAGAAACTTCTTGTAGTAGAGGATGAACAGTAATGTTGACTCACAGGGAGGGGGACTAGATGGAGGCAGGGTTTGTGGTATAGTACAGTCGCTACAGATATGAACCAGATGGATTTATGGACTTTCACCCACACCGCACATCTCTGCACACTACATTCACAATTCATTCAGAACAGTCAAACAGTCAATTAAAATATAATGGCAAGGCTGGGGCTCCCCTTGCCATAATCAAACAGTTGCATGTGTTACAAATGAATCAGCATACAGCAGATGATTCAGAGGGTTTTTGCTTCTGTAGTCATGACTAGACTCAGACAATGAGTGTAATTTCAGTATGCAATTATGTACTGTAAGTATGACCAGTCATTGTTCCAAAATCTGGGATCAAATCAAATATTTATCATTTTAGTTTTTCTAGCTTGTGGCATTCACACAGTTGGATAGTTGTTGCTGTGTTATGTGAACGTCATATGGCTGTTTGGCTACTATGGTTGGCTGAAGTCATATATAGGCTGCTCGTTGTTATTGGGGTCATGTGTTCTTGAAACTTACAATGAGGAAAATAAGTATTTGAACACCCTGCAAATTTGCAAGTTCTCCCACATAGAAATCATGGAGGGATCTGAAATTTTCATCTTAGGTGGATGTCCACTGTGAGAGACGGTGAAAAAGAAAAAATCCGGAAATCACAATGTATGATTTTTTAAATAATTTGTGTGTTTACTTTACTGGATTACTGGAACCATGTCCTATGGTCTGATGAGACCAAGATTATTTTGTTTGGTTCAGATGGTCTCAAGCATGTGTGGCGGCAATCAGGTGAGGAGTACAAAGATAAGTGTGTCATGCCGACAGTCAAGCATGGTGGTGGGAATGCCATGGTCTGCATGAGTGCAGCAGGTGTTGGGGAGTTGCATTTCATTGAGGGACACATGAACTCCAATATGTACTGTGAAATAATGAAGCAGAGCATGATCCCCTGCCTCTGAAAAACTGGGTCGCAGGGCAGTGTTCCAGCATGATAATGACCCCAAACACACCTCTAAGACGACCACTACTTTATTCATGAGGCTGAGGGTAAAGGTGATGGACTGGCCACACATGTCTTCAGACCTAAACCCAACAGAACATCTTTGGGGCATCCTCAAGTGGAAGGAGGAGGAGCGCAAAGTCTTGAATATCCGCCAGCTCCGTGATGTTGTCATGGAGGAGTGGAAAAGCATTAAACTCCATGTCCAGGAGAGTTAAGGCAGTTCTGAAAAATAATGGTGGCCACACAAAATATTGACACTTTTTTGATTGACAACATTTTTGTTGTCGGTGGTTTAGACATTAGTGTCTGTATATTGAGTTATTTTGAGGGAAGAATAAATTTACACTGTTATATAAGCTGCACACAGACTACTTTTCATTGTGTCAAAGTGTCATTTTGTCAGTGTTGTCCCATGAAAAGATATGCTTAAATATCTGCAGAAATGTGAGGGGTGTACTCACTTTTGTGATTCACTGTACATAGATTCAACTGACCAGTATTTCAATATAAGTCTAATGAGTGACTAAGGTGCATACCTGCCAATTGTAATGGAAGTCTCTATTTTTTCATGTAAATAGTGATTGGAAAGGGACCACCATGAGACCACTGCTGACCAGAAATTATTTGTTGTTCATCATTTGCAAGCTTTCTTGTGTACAGACTTCAGAAGAGGCTTCCTTCTGGGGTGACAGCCATGCAGACCAATTTGATGTAGTGTGCGGTGTATGGTCTGAGCACTGACAGGCTGACCCCCCCACCTCTTCAATCTCTGCAGCAATGCTGACAGTACTCCTGCGTCTATCTTTCAAAGACAGTATTTTGA
>BRDA01077469.1:38842-63180 GCA_036984385.1 Crenuchus spilurus
AGGGAGTTTTATTGAGTTATATGTCGGTGATTACAGATTTGTTGGCTATCTTTCAAAGACAGTATTTTGATGTGACGCTGAGCACGTGCACTCAGCTTCTTTGGATGACCAACACGAGGTCTGTTCTGAGTGGACCCTGCTATTTTAAAACGCTGGATGATCTTGGCCACTGTGCTGCAGCTCAGTTTCAGGGTGTTGCCAATCTTCTTGTAGCCTTGGCCATCTTCATATAGCACAACAATTCATCTTTTAAGGTCCACAGAGAGTTCTTTGCCATGAGGTGCCATGTTGGAACTTTTAGTGACCAGTATGAGAGAGTGAGAGCTGTACTACAAAATTCAACACACCTGCTCCCTATGCACACCTGAGACCTAGTAACACTAACGAATCACCTGACATTTTGGAGCGAAAATGACAAGCAGTGCTCAATTTAGAGGTGTACTCACTTTTGTTGCCGGTTGTTTAGACATTAGTGGCTGTATATTGAGTTATTTTGAGGGAGACATAAATTTGCACTGTTATATAAGCTGCACACAGACTACTTTTCATTGTGTCAAAGTGTCATTTTGTCAGTGTTGTCCCATGAAAAGATATACCGGTACTTAAATATCTGCAGAAATGTGAGGGGTGTACTTACTTTTGAGATACACTGTAATTGCAGCTCCTGCCATCTGTGTCTTAATACTTAATCCTCTTTCAAAGTTATTTAGATCGTTACCTCTTGATCCAAAATTGAGGTTTGTTGGGCCTGTTGAGCATTTTTATACATTTCTAAAGAGAGTGGGAAGATGTTGATTGTTTCATGCTGTACACTTAAGAACTTAATTTGCTTCATTAATTTATCAAGGTTTCTCTTTCAATTCATCACAGACCTGTAAATGGTAATGATAATTTTTATCCACAGTATAATGAGGTCTAACCGTTTCTTTTTTCGATTTTATCTTGTGCTCTTCATATAAAGGTTTTGTTCTGGTTAACATTTTCAATACTCTGTTTTGCTTTGCAGTTAGATAAAAACAAGGAGTATAAATCTGTATCTTGTTTGAGCTTAGAATATCTACACTGCAAGCATGAGCTCATTGCCTTGCTTAATGCTAACTTTTATTATGCTTAAATATCATCTGATGCTGTGGTTATATTTAGAAAAATATTGTCAGTACATGTAAAATATTATCCCAATTTACCACAAATTACATTTCTGTAGTGTACTATATAGAATAGCCAGTAAGTGTAGCTACAAGTTAGGTGTATATAATAAATTTGCATTTTGAATAAGTAATATTATTCACTTCACCTCTATACAGAAAATGGTCTAAATACAGATGAAGCTGGAGAGAGGTGTGCAAGAGTTCTGCTGTATGTTAACTGGAGTTTCAGATAACTCTAATTTTCTCTCTCTCGTCCTCTCTTTTTTCCCCTTCCTTTCTCACTCTGTGTCTTGTACAAAGAGACACATTTCTTTCTGTGAAGTCTGAGTCTCAACGATTAGGTTACCGAAAAGAAAAAGAACATTGTTCCAATTTACTGAAGTAGTCAATGGCAACAGGAAAGTTAGAGGGGAAAAAAAGGAAAGAAAGGGAGAACGGTGAGGAGACAGGCCAAGCATAACCACTGTGGTACTGAGAGTTCAGCCAAGGCCTGGGAATCATCAAATGCTCATATGCTCTGCTGTTATGTTTTCTACAGTTAATTAACAAGATTCTCATCATCAGGGCCTTTTCTCTCTCTCTGACTTGTTTTATCTCTTTCAGTGACTTCTCAGTATGAATTGTTATTTAAAATGTCATTGCAGACTTAAGAAACATGATGGGAATTTATCTCTGATGTGAAGAGAGAAGCAAAAAAGAATGTGTATTGTGCCTTACTGTTTAAATATACTCAGTTGAAGACTGAGGCATGTAAATATAATTTACATACTGACATGCAAGTGTGACTTTCTGAGTTATAGATACCAGAGCCATACTAACTTAAAAAGAGATCGTTTTAGGGGGGTGGAATGTTAACAGTAAGTCGAGGAGATTTTGTCCAAGGTCAGGAAGCTGAACTGCTTTTCCAGTCTGAAGAGGGAGATGGGCAGGCTGAACCAGCATTTAGGGCCTCATATATATGGATGTCTGTCTCCTTGTACCGCAGAAATGCACAGACCTTCTGTCGCTATCTGTGAACCTGTGGATTAGTTCTGTTCTTTTGTGAACAGAATTTTAGAATTATTGTTATTGGAGTTTGCAGTGTTGCAATTTGGTTGCTGATCTAGGACCAGTTCCATTGCTAAAATCATAGCCTTCATTAGATGTGATGGATACCAGTGTAAACATGAGTACTGGTGTGACATTGTGCCATGAAATGGTAAAACATGTCGGGGTTAACTAGCACCAAACACTTAGCATTAGCAACGGCTACTACTAATCACTCTTCTCCTCCTAGCATTGTGTAATATACTACCTAATATCTGAAGAGTGAAAAATGATTTAATATTTTAGTTTATATTGCCTACCCTTAGCCTACAGTGCTCTTGGCCAAGAGTAAACCTTATCTTTACCAAGCAAATCATTCAGCATGGCCTGATTTTACACAATAAACTGGTCTCGGATCAGCAGCCAAGCAAATCTTGTACAGAGACAGGCAGACAGCACTGCATGTGTCTTTGGTCCTCCTGCAATATTGTCTTTGTCTGAGTGTGGTTTTAGTTCTGCAATAGGATTAGTGTGTAGGTAAAGGGGGGCACATGCATGCTGGTCTAGGACCAGTTTCACAACTGCTTTAGCACTTTAGTAAGGCAAGTGGAACCATTCAGACATTCTACAGGTTTCAGATCAGCAGTTAAGCAGCATAAAAGGCGTGTGTGTGTGTGTTTGCATTTGTGCGTTTGCACAAGCTCTGACATGCTGAAGGAACTCTCACTCTGCCTGAGTGTAAATGTTTACAGAATCACATCATTCTTCTGAAATTTTCCAACTGATAATCTCAATTATATTCTCTTTGTCTTCTGTATCTTTTGTTTTTCTTTCTTTTTCATGAGCTCTTGTGCTTTCTGTAGTTCTTGGTTAGGATGGCTTTAATTTACTGAAACACACATTACTCAACAGCTGGAGAGCACTTGGAGACCAGATCTTTTCAGTGAGAGAGAGACTGTGAATGAGCCAGTGAGTAGGCAGTACTGGCAGGGATGTGTGCCTTGGCTTTGTAGTTTGAAATGTCCAGTCACTGTTTTTAGAGATGTGGGCTCAGAAATCCTCTGTGTGTTTAATTGTTGGAAACCAGCCCTGTTGGTTTCTTTTCTTTTTATTCTACCATCTTCCAAATGAGATTTTTTGTAAGAGTGATTGCTCACAATACACTGGTATAATGCTGTTCACGAATGTTTGTGATATTACAGATTACATTTCACTACAAAATGTCCCCTGTAATTTACTAAAAGGGTTTTCTCACATGCAGTCTTCAAGGTTAAACAGTAAACAGGCTAACTGATGTTTAAGAGAGACAGGAAGACATGAGCATGTCTTATCCATTCACTCACCATCTGTGGCCTAGTTAGCCAATATTTCAGACGTACAGTTTTGTTTTAGTGACTTTGAAACACATGTTTCTCTCATAAACTAGCCCTACAACAATCTGTTAATATATTTTTTTATTTTTGTGTAGTTTTGGACTTCTGAGTTTAATTATTGAAAACTGTCTTTTATACTATGTCACAAGTCTAATTGCACTTGGATAACGGTAGAGAAAAAGTTTTGGACACAATCCAAGAGAGCCTGATTACAGCTTTGGTAAATCATCTTTCACCCCAGAATGTCTGCTGTAATATACCAAAATGTCTTTCATACTAGTAAACCCTTAATTCCAGGTTCCTAGTGAGTGATGTAATTTCCTAATCATTTGTTTTTCTCTCAAAGAAACACCTTTATCTGTTCACAATTAACCCTGCAAACATGTGAAACATATTAATAACTATTGAGTGAGAGTGGATCAAGATAAAAAATCTGCCACATTATTAAGTGAACTCCTTTGGAGTCCGAGTCTGACTCACATTACCATGCCTCAGTTTTTAGTACACATTGAAAGAATACTGTTTAATGTGGTGGTAGTGGACAGTAGCTTCTTTGATTGTGGTTTTTACTGCATCTCCTTTCTTTACCTTTTGAATATTATGAGGTTAAACAATGTAGGGTTAGTCATTTTAAAGATGTCCTGTTTTGGTAATAACTTGATTTATGAGGTAGCCATTCTCTGACTTTAAATGGTGACCTAGCTCATAATTATGTCTGGTTGATGATAAAAAAAAATACACTCAGAATTAAGAACTCAAATGTTCTTTTCCCAAAGGAAGAACAATAATTTATCATTTCAAATGAAAACTATAGCGGTATCTCACAAGTGTGTGCTTTCATGTAGGTGTATAGCACATACTCAAATGAGGACTATGACCGGCGCAATGATGAGGTGGACCCTGTTGCAGCATCTGCTGAGTATGAACTGGAGAAGCGTGTGGAAAAAATGGATGTCTTCCCAGTGGAGATGGAGAAAGGTAGATTGCTTTTGCAGTCCTTTTGAAGTCAAGATTTATTTAAACCATTTACATTTGATTCACATTATGTATAGTTTTGTTTATTTTAGCATGAAGCACTGACAAACATGGATGTTTAGAGTTTTTTATTTTCTTTCTAAATATTACATTCAGATTCATTCATTTTCTGCTTCAAATTGTAATTTTACAATGCATGCTTCTGGCAAAATTTCTCTCAGAATTTTGCATGCAGTGTGCATATTTTCATACAAATGATTTCATATTTGAGTTATTTCTGGTATTAAAAAAAACTCATAACTGAGTTTTTAATGATTTAACATGAAAGATAAGCCCTGCACATTTCAGCAGAAGAGCACTTTGAGTCTTTAGTTCCTGTGTAATAATAGCCTCGGAGAAAGCAAGGACAAATGTGGTCTTTTTCTTCTGCTGTAGGTGACAATGGACTGGGCATCAGCATCATAGGAATGGGAGTGGGGGCAGACCAGGGTCTTGAGAAACTTGGCATTTTTGTCAAGACCATTACAGAAGGGGGAGCGGCAGAGAAAGATGGAAGGTAAGATGCATAATATTAAACTTGGAAAGTGGATTAAACCATTAGTTTTTGGCCTTTGTTTTGTCACCATCAAATCAATATTTAAATGTATGTATTTAAATACATAATAAATCAGTCACTTTTAACCTTCACCACTTACAGATAACCAGTTCCACCCTTAATTATAAGACTCTAGCTTTCTTATACTTTTAATCTCATGTTAAGCTAAGATTGCAAACACACAGCTTTGTAACCGCTAGTATTACAGCAAGAAAAAAGCATAGGCTTCCAGGGAATTCAGCACAATCTTCCATTGCTCACTATCAAAATTTCCAAAAATTGAATTAGTCCGAACTGCAGGGATGAATAACTCATATTTCTCTGGCCAGGGCATAAAGAGAGGACATAGTGAAAATTAGTCCTGATTTAATCATTTATTTGTTATGAATAAAGACAACAGATCCTTGCATAGAAGGATAAGAGAATAATTCATTATATTATTTATATTTTACAGTATATACATTTAGAATTCCTAAGTTAACATAGCAGTTTTTAATGCTGTATGATACAAAACATAAATATTTATATACATGCAAGTTTCTTAGGAGATGTGTGTGTGTAATGATGGTGATATTTTGTCTGTCCAGGATCCAAGTTAATGACCAGATAGTCGAAGTTGATGGTATCAGTCTGGTGGGAGTGACACAGCTCTTTGCTGCCACAGTACTGAAGAATACAAAGGGAACAGTCCAGTGAGTCCTGATGTCTTTGGTACTTTACTAGAAAGCAACAAGTGTGAGCTTCATACACTCTAATCACAAACACAGGAAAAGCCATGTGTGCAAAAGTGAAATGATATAATGATCAGATTGCACTTTGCTGATTATTTGATTTAATAACTGTTATTGAATATTACAGAAACTATTACAGTTATGTGTAATAAGACAGATTTACACCCCTTAAAGAATCTGTAAATAACCAAAGTATAGTAACTTGGTTAATGTGTATATATATACATATACATTAACCAAGTTACTATACTTTGGTTATTTACAGATTCTTTAAGGGGTGTAAGGGGTTCAGTTGTTATTGCTAGTAAGTTAAATGGACTATATAGGCGTCAGCTTTATATAGATTTGAGGCCTTATCTTTTAGGAGAAAATATAGCCTAGCACACCCACTTTCGCCTTACTAATCAATTGTGCCCTGTGCAGCTTCCTGATTGGGCGGGAGAAGCCAGGGACGCAGAGTGAGGTGGCACGGCTCATCAGTGAGACTCTGGAACAAGAGAGGCACCAGCAGCAGCAGACACTGGAAGATACATATGAACAGTCCACAGAAGAGGTGAGTCAGCAGGGCACCCTTCCAAAAAAAAAAACCCTGGAGCTGTCTGGCCTGGAGCTTGGAGTGATTGGTTAGGAGTTTAGTAACTCTTTCTGTTAGTGTCTTTTGGCTGAAGTGACCATATTTCCATGGATATGAAATCTGTGTTGTTTAATGCAAGACTTGGTACCAACTTGAATGATTTATTTTAGTTTTTTTACTTCACAATTATGATTTACTGTACTGTATTTATGAACAAGTTTTTAGACAATTTAGTTAGATGTTCGTTAGTTATACTCAAATAGGGGAGTGTTTATTTTTGCATGCTGCTGTGTATTTAAATGACATCCAGTCAAACACAGCTTCTATTGTATGGGAACAGCCATATAGACATGGTTGTTCCCCCTGTATTCGGTTGAATTATGCAAAACACGAGTAGGGATACATTCTGCTCTTTTTCCTTGAGTGCAGCTGATTACACTATAGCTCAGAGTGGTCAGATATAAACTATTATAGCCTGTTCCATTTTAGAGCTTTTACTTATAAGCTGATGTATCATGTTAAAGTTACTTATTATTTAATTTTGAGTCTTAAGTTTAAACATTAACAGTGAAATTTTCAAATATTTGTCTGATTTTATGCATCCTGACAATACAAAAAGATGTAAACTTGTTTTTATCTATGCTAACAATGAAGTCACTTTTTAAGCATGTAAGGCTTTGAAATTTCCAATGTTTACAACTGGGAATGATGCCTTTCCTGTTGCGCTTTCCTTTATCATTGTCTGAGACCATGCACACTAATGCACTCAATGATGTCATGACTGTGTGGCTGTTTCAGGATGAGCATTATGAGGAGGAGGAGGAGGGAGAGGAAGAAGGAATTGTGAGCTCAAGTTTTGGTAGGAGGGTGGAGGAGTTGTATGATTTACCTGAGAGTGAGGGAATGTTCCTGCCATCAAATATGGATACCACTCAGCTCAGCTTTAAGTTTAAAGAGGTACTCGACCACAAAAACTATTCAAATTTGACAGTGCTGACAAAGTGAAATTGCAAAGTATTTTTAACAATTAAAGTTGCCTGTTTATTCATATAATTCATATTCTTCATTTTCATGAACCAGCTCCAGATAAAACACAGCATAGCTGTGGCTGAAGTGAGCCAGCTCCAAGAGAAGGTATTGTAGTTAATTGAACTTTGTTATTTTTTGTGTTTACATTTAACACCCATATGCTTGGAATGTATGTGCTTCTATCACAGCATAATATTTTGTCATTTAGTTTGAGTTTAGCAAACAGAGTTATGCATGTCAAGATCTGGAATTGTACTACATCGTGGTGTAAACTGCATTAATGATCAAAGCTTCATCACTATCTTTTGTTTAGGGTCCTTGACATATGTTAGAAAGTATTTTGCTATTGATTATCAGTACCTTTCAGAAATAATATTCAAGCTTGAAAATATTGGTCTACAAACCCCATTTCCACAAAATGCATTAAAAACTAAAATCGTTGATTTGTTTATTCTCTTGAATCTTTTCTTAACTGACAAACGTACATTAAAAAAAGCTTTCCAATGTTTTTACTGGCCAACATAATTGCATTTTATAAATAAATTAGATTTTTTTTTTGATACAGAGAGCTGTTCATTTTGAAGTGTTTGACATTTTTTTCTTTATATTTGTCACAAACTGGTAAACCATGACCCATCTTTGTTTGCAAAGTCTAAGCCTTTGACACATGATCCTTTTTATACCAAAATATTATACCCTCATCTATACTCTACCTACTCTACCATTACCCTTACCATTTCACTTGCTTATTGTGGAATGTTTCAAACTGTAATTTTCTTTAAATGCTTCACTCTTTTCCCCATGTCCCAACTTTTTTTTGTCTATCATTTTACATATCACATTACAAATCACATTACACATTTCTTCATATTTATAAAATACATCAAAAGTTCATCACACTAAATGTCATTTCTTTGTACCATTGTCAGTTAAATAAAGGTTCATGAGATTATAAGAAACCACATATACTTGATGGTTTAATTTTTTAGCGTTTATGTTAATAAATATTCACATTTGTGTCTCTGCTATATTACCATAAAATGTTTGATGCATACATCTTCTGATACATTTTGGACACATTGGTTTAATCTGCGGTCTGAGTGTTTTAAAATAAGAAAAACTTGTCCAAGTTGACCCGGTTGAACTTTCTGTGTGCAGTTTAGCTCTGCTGAAATGCATTTGCAACAATATTTGAATGTTTTCTGTTTAGTTAAGGGATTCTGAGACGGAGCGAACAGCATGGCAGACACGAGAGGCACAATTAGTGAGAAGTGTAGAGGAAAACTCAGAAAGAATCACATACATGGAGAAGAACTGGCTGGATGCTCAGGCCCTTTGCAAAGCCATCAATGAGCAGCTAAATGATACTCAGAGCGAGTTTGAGGCTCTGGATAAGAAATATAGCAAAGCCAAGAAACTACTCAAGGACTATCAGCAGAAGTGAGTACATTGCCAACACCAAAATGTGTATGCAGAGATGTTGTTGTAGACATTTCTGATGTTGAATTGTTTAATGCTGTAGAGAACTGGACTTTGTGAAAAGGGAGGAAGAACTGAAGAAAACTCTGGAGGAGAGGGAGAGCTGGTACAAATCGCAGCTAGAAGATCTACAGCAGAGGGTGATATAGACTTTCTCTGAATAGAGAATCTCCTTTTTCTCGCTGTTTTTTCGTTTGTCTTTTTATATCCGATTCTTGCTTGTAGGTAGCAGCTTTAGAGTGTCATACCAAGCCTCAGAACTCTACCGCAGAGAGCAGTGAGGGACCTGAAACTTTAGATAATAAATCTGCAGAATCACCTCTGCCAGGTAAACATTTTTTTTATGAATGTGGACCAATATTTAAAGTTTTGCACCATTACTAGTTCCGCAATATGGTATCTCAAAAAACTTTAGTTATTTTGAGTTTCAAGTTTAAGCTCCTTTGGTTATTACCATTAATAGACCATCATTTCCTGGTATTAAAATAAAATAAGCCATGGAACATTAATAAAATGTCAAGCAATTCAAACTTTTCATATTCAACGCCAATTGCCTTCAGTAAATAAAATATGGGTATATAGTTGATTGAGAAATGGAATCCTTTAACTTGAGTCAGGCAAAAGGAGAGCTTTTTTAATATTATAAAATGTTATATAATTTTAGATTTTATTGTTTTGATTTTTGAGGATATGGATGTATTGTGTAAGCTAAAGCATTATGTGTAATCTGCAAAGTGTAATCTTGAGTGTTTTTGGACCCCTGCAGTGACCGTCTGTAAACATATTTAAGCTAGGATCATGGAGACTGCACTTAAACTAATCCAAAGCCGAGCATTGATCCTATAAGTTTTCCTCCTTTAATGCCAGTGTAATTATATTCACCATACTGGAGGTAGAATTTATATATATGTGTGTATGTATATATATATATATATATATATATATATATATATATATATATATATATATATATATTGTTGAATTATACAATACTAAGAAATGTAACAAGGTGAAAAGGTTAGTTGCCTCATAACAGAACTGCAGCATAGTAGATGACCTCATGTGGAATACCAGCTGTCTTGCTGTAGTAAATGAATGACCCTGAGTTGATTGAACTGATAGACTCTTTTGCAAATACGGCATAAATTATATAAAGACACTCTGATCAAAGCATCATTCAGCAAATGTTCTCATTTTCAGAGGTAGACTGGAATGATGTAGTTCCTGAGACTGAGCTTTTGGACACCAGTGCTCATCGAGCCAAAGGCCAGCTAGCTCAGAAAGCCAGGCGGCAGCCTCCATCCCGCAGCAAACTCAGAGAGGCCATCAGCTCCCCAACATGTCCTCCTCAGGTCTTCAATAAATATTACTGTATAGTACATTCATGAAAAATGTGTGGCAATAGCAAGAATGTCAGCATTTCAAATAAATAAGAAAGGACCTGATCATTACTGCCATTAAAAATATCTAATGTGGATCATTTATAGGAAAAAAGTTTTTTTTATAATACAAAAATATTGCACAGAAAATAAATGATTTTCATGTTTGTGTTGGCGAATATACATTCCACTAACAATAAATTCCACTAGCAGTGGATCTGATTTAATTCAATTAATTGTTGATTTGCTGGAGACACTGCTGGATGCTAACTATAAATACTGACCTTCCTTGGGCAGATCACAGGAAGTGGTTATGCTAACAAACTTGTGCATTTAGTTTCATTCCATTGACCATTGTAAATTCTGACAGTTTTTTTCCCCTCTATCATTCAAGGCTGAAGAGGAGGAGTCTCAGAGTCCTGAGGTACCTCCTCGTCGCCGGCGGTCTATCCAGGAGAGTCTGTCCCTGCCAGTGTCCATATCCCACTCAGCTAATGGGCAGAAGGATGAGTCTAGCACTGCCCAGCCCGTGGGAAGCTCCAGAAACATATTGGACCTTGCTGGCATGCCCTCTCCACATAGAGCTAGTGCAGACAGCACAGAGAGCCCCACCCTCTCCCTAAGCAAAGTAAAGAAGAGAGAGTCCAAAGGGAAAAGCAAAGATATAAAAGGTAATAGTTATTTTAGGAAAGGTTTGATTAAAATAAAGATTTAGGATTTGTTTTGGTTAAAATGATGTCAACACAAATTCTAATATTCTTATGTGATTCTAATGCTATAGATGAAAGGCCAATAAAATAAGATTGCCAACTATTTTTTTTATTATTGACATTATTAATTTATTTGATCTGTTGCAATCCTAATCAGGTTATTTTACAACCCTTACTTTCACATCTTTTTTAAATGTTAATTTTTTTAAGATGAGTCTAACGATGGAGTAGGAAAATCCAAAAGACGATTTCCAGATTTTGGGTAAGTAGGTTAAATCTATTTCCCGTGTAGGTAGTTTAGCTCCATGTGACTCTGAAATCTGCTCTCCTCTAGTGGTCTCAGGAAATCTGGCGGGAAAGGGAAAAAGCATGACAAAGAAGCCATGAGAGCATCACTTGACAGCAGGTAAATATGACTCTTGCATCTGTAATATCTAGCCAGTGTATGCCTGTTTCTTTTGACTCCTGGTTTTTAACATAGACTTACATTTAATTCTTTATTCAGACTGGCAAAGTTCCTTCAACCCTTGACATTTTTCTTTATTTAATAATTACATCACAACTGCCAATCTGAGCTATTTTTTATTATTACATCAGGTTGTCATTAATTACATAATTGCTATGTAAAGTCTGTATTCACAATTTGCCTTTCTTCTTATCTAGAGGATCAGCAGAGTTGCTTGAAGAGTCAGGGGGGAACATCTCCCCATCAGAGTCCATGGCATCCGTACCCACATGCATGCCTTTCTCCTGGTTTGGTGACAAGGAGAAAGACCGAGAGCGAGATCCCTCCTGTTCCTCTAGCAGTTTGCCCTATAATGCAACAGAGCCCAACGAACAGCAGGACCGCAAGAACAAGGTATTAGGAAGCCTTCTGTTTTTGCCTCCTGTTTGCTAGTTCACTGAAATACTCTTTGAGCTTGATTACTTTACCGAAGGAAGTGTTGTAATGTAATCTACTTATCGCTTAGTCACAAATGATAAAGTACCTGTGGTCACCTCAATTATAAATTATCCACAGTTCAAAGTAACGGAGCTTCAATAAAGCTAAAAGTAGGATCCCAGTCCCTGTTCTGGTGACCCCTACTGTCCGTAGTTTATGCAGTACTTTGTTTTGTATATATGGAACATATATATTAAAGAGATCATCTCTATCCCTCTATTACTCTTGGAATGTTACTGTTGTTGCAACCATGAAGTTCAAAAGGATTTTATATAATAGTGAACACCCAGTTTACCTGAATCTTAACTCTGTCATGTTCATGTTAAAAGACTTATTTTTGGGACATTTGAAAATGTTCTCTGGTTCCTGATGTCTAAAATCTAAACCTATTCTTGGTAGTACAGCTTGTACCCTATTCTTAGTAGTCCAACAGTATTGCAATGGTGTCATTTTCTGAATACAAACAGAAAACCTCAGTAAAACATAGTGAGTGTAGAGGTCACCACACACAAAAAGTTGTTTGATGGAAGTTAGTAAACAGTTGTTTTAGTGCATTTAGTTCAGTGGCTTGAAGGCTGGTATTTAGCTATTATGACAAAGAACAAAGCTGAAACAGCCTACTTTCTAAAATACAGCCTGAAGTACTCATACTGTGCTCACATGTGCTATATTAGTAACTTAGTGTGGATTTATAGTAGTATGACACTTAGCCTGTACATCTTCTATATAAAAGCAAATATTGTGGTACAGATCTTCTTTTGTACCTTATTCTTCTTCTTCAGAAGAAAACTAATTATTATTATTATCTCTCATATGCTTATCTTCTTAATAGCTTTAGTGTTTTTTCCTGAAGGGCTGTTGACCCTGTGTTTCTCCCTGATTGTCCCATCACTGGAACCTCAGTAGAAAAGTCTGTCTGAAAACAAGTCTGACTACATACATTTATGACACAGAGGATAAGTTTTTAACTGTGTAGTGTTCACCATTAATCAGATGGATGAGAAATTAATGGGGTAAGAGAAGGAAGAACAGAGGAAATTAAGAGGCAAGAGAGAATGAACGATATGAGGAAAGGGACAGGGAGAGAGAGTGATAGGACTGAATCAGAAAGAAAGCAGTTCCAGGAAGAGGAGGAGGGGAGGGAAGAGAGAGGGAATCAGAGGAGTATTTCCTGGCTTAGTTCACAGGAAGTCACTAACACATTTGCCCAGATGAACTATTTCAGCTGTCTGCTTCACTGGAGTCTGTGTTATAATTGAGCCTGATATTTTGGTCTGAACATGTCTGTAGTCCAACCTGATCCACAACATGAATACGTGAATGAATGAAACTCAGCATTTCCAATAATAGCACCTGTTAGATTATTAACAAAAAAGGCAGCAGTCAGCTATTGCAGTATAGTCTAAATAAATTCAAATGCAAATTTGAAAATATGATTTAAGTGGTAATTAAATAATTGCATTTCCCATGTGAGTTTGTACTGCCTGCAAAATTTTATATGATTAAGCAAAGTTGTTTTGACAGTTCATTAATTATAAATGTTGATTAATTTATTAATCAGTACTTAATACAATACTTTTGAAAAACATCCCAAAAGATTTTATGCATTGTTTTCATGTTGGCCTTGCAGAGCTTTGTCACTGAAACAAGTTACTCCAGCATGCCAAATTAAAAATAGTTCAGGAGCGTCAAGTATTGGAGAGATAATGTCCAAACCTGACCAAGTATATTGTGACTCACCAGGCCCTGTTGGGTTTAGATAAACATTTACTAACATTCCTTTTTCCAAACAGACAAACCTCTCCTGGTCCTCTCTGTTCAGTCGATCCTTAGATTTGGTACAGTATATATCCCCCGGCACCTAGATGAAATTTACCTTTTAGGTCCAAGCTAACAAAATGGTCATGAATAGAGGTTTATTTTATATATGCCATACTAATACTAAGTAGAACTACTGTTTTTGTTCAGTGTCCATTAGTGCATGTTGTTAGGAGTAGTTTCACAGCTGTGTTAGCGTATCCAGTGAAATCTGGTTACCTGCATGCCTATCTTCTCTCCTTTCCACTATACATTGTTAGTGATTTAGTAGACTAATTTTTCACTTTAATGTGGATTGCTGTGTTGATGTGTTTGTTGTAGTGTTTGTTTTTTTGTGCTGAAGTAGTTGAGTAGTTGGATTTGTTGCTGTGTTACCAAGAGCACTGTTAGTTGCATGCTGGTTGATCTCACTGAATATCACCCTCTCTGGAGAGTGCTGGCCCTGCTGCACATTTTAAGAATTTTGTGCATTTTGAGGAATTAATTATTATTTTTTTAATCCTTAATTTAGATATTCACACACCTGCAAAATATTTCCTTGCTCTGTCTTCATGAGTTCAGTGGAAATGGAAGTTGTATGTGAAAATCTCTAGGCTGCAAGGTCTCCGCACAAACCTGCTAAACTTCTAGAAATGGTTGTTCATCATTAATTTTGTATGACCCTTTGTATCAGTTTCTGAATTTGTAGTTTACAGTGATTTGTTGTAGATGAGCAGGGCCAGCATATTTTGAGTCTGGGTATTTTCATTGTTGGACTACGACACAGTTGCACACACTGAATGCCTGCTATGTTGCCTATGAATTAATCAGCGTAGCCATTTCAGATGTGTTTTTGTGTGTTGTGTTTTCCCACTTGTTTCAGAGCTGGTCAGTTCTAGATGATTCAAATCCAGGCAGTCCCAGTTCAGAGTTAGCAGGGCTAGTGGCAGAGCCCAACCTGTCAGGCCGCACACACACACTAACCTTCTCTTCCAATGAGGTGAGTGGCGAATAGCAAACCCACACCAACCTCCCTGTGCTTCTGTATTTTTTTGGGCCTGCCAGAAAAGGTTACTGCAAAGGTGAAGAATTGTCTACAGGCAGGATGTGCCTTACAGATTGAGACTGGCTGCAGTTCCTACTTTGTGGCTTTTTTGTTTGACTTGTGAATGTAGCACGAGGCTGCATGTGTCGATTCTTGATACGTTTTTTATGGTTTGTTTTTAGATCTTGTTTTCATACTGATAAATGCTGCATGTCATACTGGTGATGGTTTAAGTCACAGTATGACAACAGTGAGCAACATGCTGTATTGTTTGTGTGCATGCTTGATTAAAATATGCTGTTTGCACAAAGGAAGCAATCAAATTTGTATTCACAATACAGCTGCTATGCATGGTACAGACTTCAGCATTGTGTCTTTTGATTGTCCGGCAGCATCTCTTTTAAATACCTTTGTGTCCTTAACTGTATGATAACTAATTGTCTGTGTTTATCCTTTAGACACTGGATGATGAGCCTTGTTCTAGTGGAAAAGACTATCAGTGGCAGAATCGGCCAATTTCTGAGTGGACAACTCAGCAGGTCTGTCATTGGCTGATGGGCATGAACATGGACCAATACACTCCTGAATTTACCATAAAGTGTGTTGATGGACAGCAGCTGTTGAACCTGGACAGTGACAGACTCAAAGTGGGTGATTGCTTAGAAGAAAATAAAACCATAGAAGCAACAGTAATATTTCTGCATATTTAGTGGAATCTGTGCTTAAATTGGAATTTTGGAATACTTAGAATTTAGGCTCCAATTCTGGTCATTTAGCAAGTGCTTAGTGAACTGCATTCTTAATCACTTGGTGACTTACTTAATTATTGAGGCTAAACTGTCCTACCCATTAATCCTCTTCAAGCTTTATAGTCTGTCAGATGCCTTTACTAGATCGTTAGACTATAGTTCAAAAGAGATCTTTGTAATTTATTTCTAAAGAACTGTTTACCCAGCTGTAATGTATTCTTAACTTTTTTTAAACATTTCTGTTCCAGATACTTGGGGTCTGTAGCCAAAGTGATCGTGCCATGATTAAGAAGAAGCTGAAAGACATGAAAAAAGCACAGGACAAACTGGAGAAACAGCGTGAGAAACGTGAGAAAGAAGCAAGACGAAGTGGGAGACTGCCAGTCAACACAGATTCTATCTGCTGATGCCATTGAGTAATTTCTCCAAGTCTCTTGATTTCTCCTTTCTCCATCTGAAGCCTTGACACACACTAGCATGTGTCAAGCAGGCAGCTGACAGCTCTTGGCTGTTTCATTCCATGGCAATCTAGTGGCAGGATTCAAAGTCAAAAGCGCACTGTACTAAGCAATCAGTCCATCACTAATTGGTGTAAACTAATGTGCTGAAACTTCAGCTACATTAATTGGCCAGCTCTTGCAGATGGCCTAAAAAAATACCACTGATGTGCACACAATTAAAATCGGAAGTGTCACACCTGCCAAAAACTTGCTAGCATTTCACCTTGGGCCTTAACACTAAATGGCTGACTAGGGCCAATGTATACTGTTCCTTCAGTCTGATTCTTGAACTTTTTTGTGTATGCCTTACTCAAACTCTTAAGCACAAATGCCAGAGGAAAGTTTTGTAATTCCCTTATGTTATTAGAAGCATACTGTTACAGCATGTTGACAAGACTGAAACCCTTCTTTGGGCCAGGTGCACTGGTTAGAGATGTTTTGTTGGACAACCAGTTGTAAAACATATAGATGAATGTGATTTAATTGGATTAAGTCTGACCAAACTGATTTTATTGTATCTTATGAACACAAAAAAAATATTTTGACTATTAAGGGAAAAGTTGATTTCTGCACAGAAATACCACTAAAATTATGGAATTAATAATGCTTTAAAATATTTTATATCTTTATTTTTAATAGATCAAGTGTTGCCTGTGGCCCTGTATAGATGTTTTTGATGGAGCTTTGTACAGTCATGAAGCAAGAGCACTATGTTGTCTTTTAAGACAAAGGGTGTTCTGGTTTTAAATGTACAAATAAAATGTTTTATACACATGTATTAACTGCATAGCTTTAAGAAAAGAAAAACATTTATTGATTTTAACTTTTGTACACATTTTCTACTGAGTAGAATAGCTCATTTTGCAAATCATAAAAAAGTGAATGTGTTAAGGTTGCAGCTTGTTTGAATGCATTGGATATGGTGGTGATTCTTTCTAGCCCACTTGGCCATATACTCCACATTTTATATTGTATATCGGTGATGGAGAACCAAATGAGGGTGCAATGTCAAGGTAAAGACAGCAAGTTCTAGGCGTACCTTTTGAAGAAAGGGAGAGTGTAATCGGTTTGGATGTAAAGTGATTGTTACCATTACTTTCCATTTCATTTGAATCGCCTGTCCTTATTTTGTCTGTTGTGAATCATCCTGAACATCAACTGAATTTTAAGCCCCAGTAGAATTTCCTATTTGTATAAAGGGATTATATTCATTGTTCAGCTATGGCACTATTGTTCTGATATCCAATCATTTTTCTGGTACAAGTGTATAAGCTGCACCAATAAATTTATTTTTCACTTTTTAGTCTGCATCCTAGTATGTTGTCAGTAATGAAATTTGTTTTGTAGGGAGCGTAATTACATTAACGTAAGCAGAGGTGGTTATTTCAGCAGAAGTTATTTCTTCCTCTCTTTGATGGAATATTCAGAATTGTGATCAGTCATAAAGCTGTTAAGACAGTATTTAATGTAAATGTGTATGGTAACTGGATAGGTAATGTATAAAAAGTAATTGCATTAGAATAATAAGTAAATTGAATAAATGAATAATGAACATACAAATTCATCAGGGAATGTTGTCTTTATGCTTAGTCGTGACTGGTGCCAGTCGACATAACTATCGACTAGTTGAGTAGCACTGTCAACACCCTTTATTAAGAGACATCAGAATGGGTATCAAACAAATGTACACTTGTCATAACTTAACCATAGTATAACATTTTTTCAATATAAACTTCAATATTAAATGTCAGTATTTTGGAAGCACAGCTCATAGCTTCATATTGAGTTTTATATACAAAGCAGCAGGGTAATAAATATCCTTGGTTCTATAAAGCATCAAGGAATGGGGATCTCTTTCAGTTCTGTACATTGCCATATTCATTGCACACACAGTCATAGTTCTCCAATAAGGAAAATGGACAATGAAAACATTTAGACTGAAATGGAATGTGATGGTCACAACTCAGATTAATGCATATACATCACAACTGCATACTTATTTTAATACAAGCTTACACCACACTTGGAAAAATAGTTAGGAGGTAAGCTTGCAAATGGTCCCAGTGTGTTCTCAAGATGAAAAAAATAAGACTACTTGGACAGTGATAGGACAGTACAGACTATATTAAGCTGGATTCATTCAACCCTTCCAGCATGAGATTATCCAGATCTGTGAATTACATGGTCATATCAGAATATTATCTCTGGCTTGCAACAGGGTTTGATGCATGTATAAGTGAGCACACCAGTACTGCATAATAGGGTAACGGGTGAGGGGTGGCAGCAACTTGGAAACCAATAACTTTTCTAGAGCTGCTGTAGTGAAAGTGTACTGGGAAATAACTTGTGCATTAAGTGACTCCTAACAGCGGTGCCCCATGGGCCATTGACGCCAGAGGGGAATTATGACTCTGGCAAGTGGCGCACCACAGTGGACCACTTAATCTTTATAATGAACACAAGTGAAAAGTGTCAAAAATGTAGTGAACACTTGCATCTGAGCCTGCGCTGCAGTCATATTAAAATGGTCATAATATTTTAATAAGACTTTGTACATTAAAATCAAAGCATTCCCTGTTACTGTAATCCTTAGCAGCAGTATAATAAAATACTTGTATTATCTGTAATACCAATATATATTTAAAAGGCATCCAAATGTAAACCTTTCACCCCAAAAGAACATACTGTATCTAACTCAGATGTATGGCACCAGATCACTCGAGCTAATTTACAATGCAGCAATTTCAATGCAAGTGCAAACCAAATGATTCTCCTTTCATTAGTGCATCATCTTGTTTTGTTCATATTGTCTACAAAGCATCCCGATTCAAATGCCCAAGTTTGCTATTAAAATGTTCCGGATAAACCCTGTTTGTCGTCATGCTGTGATACTGTTCCTGTAGGACTTTAAATGCTGCGGAAGGTGGTCATATCCTTGGGCTCCTTACTTGGCACACACCAGTCGTCAGCCTCATGCATGGTCTTGTAATGTTTCCATGCTGACTTGTTATAAACTGGGAGCCGTTCGATGGACTCAGTAGAAAGTGCCTTCAAAGAAAAGAATGTTTTTCAAGCTCAGTACAATCACTATGACCAAAAATCAAACAGTAATTATGGACCATTTCATCCACATCAAATACTACAGCTTAGTTTTTTAATACACTTCAAAAATAAGCAAGAAATCACTTACTCTGATATATATAACAGCATCTGTGCCATAGCCCTCCAGAGAGTAGAGCTTCAGATCTCCTTGAAAATACCTGGCGTAGAGTCTGGAGATGGGTAGACCATAGCCATAGCCAGCCTAAAACCAGACATTGTTTATTTACAAACTTTTACCACAATATTCAGGGTTCATACACCTTTTACAAGGTAAAATTCAAGCACTGTCAAGGCCCATTTTCAAGTTTTTCCAGCAATTTTCAGCTGTGGTAAATTAATAACGGTGATACCTCAAAACTGTGATTCAGCAATAAACAATATATCGCAAAACTATTCTCCACACTTCACAGCGACTATGCTACTGAGAAAAAAAATACTTCTAAGTAAGTAAATAGCAGGAATGATGGATTTATTGGTGTCAGTTTCAGACCATTTAAATACCAATGTTCTTCACCGCATGTTTCACTTATTCATTTGAGCAGTTACTGAAGAATGTCAAATTTGGGGGTGAATTGAGAGCATTTATACATACATATACTCAAAATTATTGTTTTGCTTTTTGCAAGAGATGGTATTATGTTTATGTCTGAGGGGAAAAAAATCCCCCAGTGTAGGACCTTTTGAACTCTTTTCAACAGATTTTGATGCTTCTTTCCTAAATATAATTAAAATCAGGAGGAAAGTGTTATTTACAATGTTTATTCTCAATACATTTATCATTAAGATTAAGGTGTTCGACTTGGAGTGTAGTAAAACATGATAAGTACAAACGCTATGCCCCTATCACTAGCATTGTTGGCCTGTTGGGAGCACTGGCTAAAAGCTCTGTATTTTGTAATGCTGGGAGTGAACAGAGGTGGGCTACTTAAGTTTGTACTTATCATGTTTCACTAAACCCAAAGCCCACTTCACACCAGAGTTCTCCCTCATTTACTTCTCATATGCCAAGATGTATGTACAGTCTAGGGTTGGTTTTTTTTTATTTTATTGGTGTTTTTCATACCATGGTATGAGCTTGAGAAAATATTGCGGTATTTTCGGGCGCCGGCTGCTGAGTGCCCCCTTTTCCAGCCCAACTCCCATCCACCCCCGGCCTGGGTTGTATTCGTGCAAAGGCGCAAGCAGACACACAGAGAGAGAGACATTCGTGCAAAGGCGCAGGGAGGGAGAGAGAGATTCGTGCTATGGCGCGAGCAGAGAGAGAGAGAGAGACCGAGAGAGAGAGAGAGAAATCCACATTCATTCACTTCTATTTTATGAAATAAACAAAATGAAGACACTGAAATGAACTTTAATATGATCATCAGAGCGGGAATCGCAGCGTGCACACAGATACGCGCACACACACACAGGACTTTACCAGAGACCGAAATAAACAATTGTTTAGTTTTGAAATACAAGTATCAAGTGTGTGTCTGTGTGTGTTTGTGTGAAACTGGCGCTGTGTTTTGCTGACGTGTGAAGCACGTTTAAGTCGCAGTTTCAATAGACTTCTTTTTGAAATTTGTCGCATTACCTCATGTGACTAATACCGTCATAACTTTTAGATACCGTCACCATATTTAAATACCGCGGTATAACAAAATACCTTTATACCGCCCAAGCCTAGTACAGTCCCTCGCAAACGGGTGACACTGGATGTTATTTAGGGGTATCAGAGTACAGAGGGCTGAATACTAATGCACAATACACTTTCCAGATTTGTATGTATTTACAAATTGTGGAAAAATATCTATAAATTCCTCTCAATTCACAATTACATGCTACTTTGCGTTGGCCTACTACACTAAATCCTAAAAATACACTTAAGTTTGTAGATGTAACGTGTGGAAAAGTTAAAGGGGAATGAATACTTTTTCAGAGTTCTGTACATTTGTCAACTGTAGTAGAGAAAACTGACTGATGACAACTCTGTAACTGTATACTGTACTCTGATTTACTCACGTTGGCTAAATGCAGTGGTACGTTTTGCGGAGTAATGTTGATGCTAAACAGTTTTCGTTATGTTCACTGTGTATGCCATTAATGCTCGTGCTGTAACTGGCATGCAAAACTAGCGTTACCACATTTTATCACACACCATGCTTCGTAAAAATAAGCCTGTAAAACCACCAGCTGGCGGTATTCATACATACACTAGCAGGCTAGCTAACACAGCCTCCGGTCATGTTATTGCTGTTATCACCGGCTCACTGTGTCTGCAAGGGAACACAGCACAAACTGGAAGCTAGCATGTCTCAAACGAACTCTCTGAATCAGTTGGGAGTCGCTCCCATTCAAAGAACCTCTTTTATTTATTTCACTCGCTCTTCCTTTCTTTATAATACTATAGAATAATAAAGTTATTAAAATTTTAATGTAGCCGTATTTAAAAAAAAAAAAAAAAAAAAAAAAAAACAGAAGTGAAAACTATGTTGCATCTGGGGGCAAAAAGATCGGGTTCCTCGTGAGCCAACTGCTCTTGGATTACAGAAAAGAACCAGAATTTGTTGTCACACATACGTGGAGGCACGAGCGAAGCCTTTTTTTATTTTACACTCTGCAATTTTTTCTTTAAGTGAACTTATTTAGTCAGATAGTTATTTATTGTAAATGCAGTTAGAATTTCAAGCACTTTCTCCAAAATTCCAGCACTTTCCAGTTACATTAAACAGAACATTCCAGAACATTAAAATTCAAGCATTTTCCAGGATTTCAAGCACCCGTACGAACCCTGAATATTACTGCACAACAGCATTTGCCATGTTATGTTTCTGGCCATAAATCAGCAGTGCAGCTTCAGATTAAACTCACCAGAGGTGCAGCGCGAGAGGAGTCCATCTCTGGCCGAGGAGCAGTGGAGTAGGTGTAAGTGAACAACCTGTCAATCTTCCTCAGTTGAACTCCACCCCCAAGATCACTCACCTAAGAGAGGGATGTAAAATGCATTGAATAATAAATGAAACAGCACTGTGTGTGCTGGTTTTTCCAGACAGGGATGAAGCCTAGTTTGCAGCTTACACTGCAGTTTGCATATGAACAGTCATACCACAATATTATGACCACCCCTGGTTTGGAATGAACTCGGAACAGCACATCTTGGATACAAATAACAGGGTTTGCTGCATGTATAAATAAGTGCAAACCAGTCAGTTGCAGTAGAGTAAAACCATCATCATGGGCAAAGGATATGATTTGAATGATATCCAAAAGGGCCTGATAATAGGGTACCAGGTGATGGGTGGTAGCATCTTAGAAACTACTACAAGTGTCGGGGATCACCACTGAGTGAACGCTCTGAGCCAAGGGTGGGTATTCCCATTACAGGCGGTCCTCGGGTTACGTCAGTCCCAAGTTACGATGTTTCGTGGTTACGACACATCTCACATTTACTGTATAAAGCCTTGTTTCGTGTTTGGTGTGCGCGGCAGAAGAATACACGGTTACGCGGCTGTTTCCTTTCATTATTAAACGTATTTTATATGTTTTTTGATAATTACTGTGTTAGGATAGGTGTTAGGATAGGATAAGTGCTTACAGTATGATATTTATGTACAGTATGTACGTATGTTCCGACTTGCACCGAAATTCGGTTTACGACGCGACGTAGGAACGGATCAACGTCGTAAATCAAGGACTGCCTGTATTAAGTAGGTGGTGATAATATTGTGATGTAACTGTGTAGATGCTCCATTGACAGAGAAATATAGTTCAGGACTAAGTTTAAAACTCCGGTCCTGGAAGGCCGGATTCCTGCAGAGTTTGGTGATTTCTCTGGTCTGACCCTACAATTAAACCTGCTCATTACCTGCTGAGCTGAATCAGGTGTGTTTGATCAGGAAGTTCACAAAACTCTGCAGGAATCCAGCTTTCCAGGACTGGAGTTTGATACATGTGGCACAGAGGAATAAAAGTGTAAACAGAAAGATCAGAGTAAAACACAGCATAGCACCTTTACTGTCAGGTCTTCATTACCCAAGGCAATCCGAACCTTTACCGGAGGATACTCCATTGCGTCTCCATACAGTTCCATTGTGGCTCGCATTGCATTCTGAAGGAGTCACAAAAATGATTAGAGCAGCACTCACTACACAGCATGCAGTAACACACAAACTAAATTACATTTCACTTTTAATCAATTTAAACATGAATAAACATTCTTACTAACACACAACTTTATCAATGTAACTTGCTTAACAATGGGCATTGTTGAATAACAGTACCTTGAATAATTCAAATACCATGTGATACAAATGAGATGGCACATAAACCACAGTTATGGGTTTAGTGGGTTCTTTAACTGCAGAGAGAATTTCAGAAAGAGTCTCAATTAACATTTCAATTAACATGTTCATTATCACTAATGTAAAATAGTTTAAATTGAATAGTCCATTACCATTGAATTCATCCAGCTGTAATTCTGGTGAATTCATGTAGTATCGGTCACATAAACTTCTAGCATTTTCATATGCATCTGCAACAACGAAAACAGAACAAAGCTTCAACCTCCTTCTCTGAACACTCAAAAAAAACAACAACATCACTTTTATATGCATGGCCACTGTATTATCCTTCTCTTACCTTTAACCACATCAGTGACACGACAGTGAGGATCAATACTGCCGATCTGTTTAGGATGAGCCGGGTTCACCCGCACTCGCCCTCCAAACAGCAGAGCTGTAAAAGGCACAAAAGAATTTCCTTTAGAGAAAAGGTCAACTGTTCATATAGATGTACTGCCTAATAACATTCACCAACCATTCTTAAGAATGCACTTCTTCTTAAAACTAACACTTTTTACAAAGATTCTGCTATTCACCAATGTTTTCTTATTTGGGATTTGTTCTTCTGTAAGAGCAGATTCTACACCCACTCAACAGCACACTTGTGCCTTTGAGTCCTGAAATGTTTGTGCCAAACCAACTGGTTACCGAGTTTTCTTCAAATCCTCAGTTGTGCATTATTACAGGACTGAGCCAGCAGACATTGTATTGTGAAGGTGATGGGGAGAGAGCACAGTCAATTTTTGCTCTCTCAGGCCCTGATGACAAACAGAATGACCGGGATTCGAACTTGCAATTCTCTGGTCATAGTGTCAGCATCTAAGCCCGCTGAGCCACTCGGGGGGGGGGGGGGGGGGGGGG
>BRDA01077470.1:0-62489 GCA_036984385.1 Crenuchus spilurus
TATATATATATATATATATATATATATATATATATATATATATATATATATATATAGTACAAGTCAAAAGTTTGGACACACCTGGACATTCAGTGGTTTTTCATTATCCAAAATTGGTCTGCAATGTATATAAATAAAAGTCATACAAACTATGACAAAATAGATATAGAATTATTTGGTGAACAAACAAGTGTTAAACAAATCAGAATAAGTTTTATATTTTACATTCTTCAAAGTAGGCACCTCTTGCTTAGATGGCAGATTTCTTGGCATTTCCTCAGTCATGTGGTAGTCACCTGCATTGGCTTTCAGTTAACAGCTGTGCCTTGTCAAGAGTTCATTACTGAGTTAAATTTCAGTTATTTGTTCACTCATTCATGTTGAGTGCCACAGACAATCACAGCAGTATTAAATATCAGCATGGCTGTGATTGTATTTGGCACTCAATAAACAGTACAACCTTGAGTGTTTTTTACAGCAGTTCTACAATTGCAATTTATTAGTTAACACAGTATTAAATGACTGATTATTTTTGCTATTTAATCATTTATTTGGCTCATCTGACACAACCACAACCACAACTAGACTGAGTGCTGTTGCCAAGCAGTACAAACATGTTCCAACAAACTAGTTTAATTTAATTAATAGGTAACAGAACACATCTGTAAAACAGAGTGGCACAGTATAGTTAAACATTCCAGTGCTGTTATACTCTATAATCATCATTCATGGAATCTTTCTTGTCCAGTTAAATTATTGAATATACTGTTTTTACATTTATATTTATGAATTGGGTTGTGGCTCTTACACAGATCGACTTACAATTGCAATCCTAAGAACACAGAGTTAAGAGCCTTGCCCAAGAACCACAGTTTAGCATGTTAGGGTCACTGGTGCCACTACACTATGACAACCATATATACAGTATGTTAGAATACCATATATAAAATAACATTTTATTATATAAACTACCTACAATATTTCCTCTAAAAAATTTGTCAGAAAAATAGAAAATAAAGCTGATCAAAAGAACAAAAAATGCAGTAGAGTGTAACCTCAGTTAACAATTCTCCTGGTTAATGTACAATTAGCTTATTGTTGACTTTTTTCAGGGATATTTTGTCCCAGTTATCGCCCAATTTTTGATGCCGTGCCCACGTGGCTCGCCGCTAATTTTGCAAAAACAAAGCATCCACCCACATGTTTGTCTTTGTTTCTTGTTGTTTCTCATTGATAACACTCAAAACAAACTAAAGCACATCACAGTACAACGATGGCGTGCAGCGCTACCATTTAAAAATGTGTGTGAAAACAAATAGCGGCCGAGAACGTGTACAAAACAAAGGGTGCGGCTGGTTATCATCAGGCACTTTAGAACAGATTAATCTTGACTAATGCAAAGATACAAGTTCATATTCATTTTTATACCCCACAATATTGTTTCAGGTTAAAAAGAGTTCAGAAATCAGTAGTTGGTGGAATAACCCTGATTTTGTATACCCTTACATGTTGTTGACATAGATGCATAATTTAGATTATGTATAATAGATAACATCACTAAATTGGTTAATACTAATGAAAGGGTCATGTTACTGAATTGTGAGCTCTTTATGTTGTTTATTGGTAAGTTGAGCTAAGGGATCTGACTCACTGAAAAGACTTGAAGAAAATAAATGCCTTATACTGCATATATTAAAGTGAAAGTGTCCGGCTTTTAGGCTATATTGTAATCTGCACTGTTCCATAGACCTGCATTTAGTTTTGTGGGAACTTCACTAATCAGTTAAAAAATATGCGATGGTTGTGAATCAGATTGACACTTAAAAGTTGAAAAATAAATGTACATTAATTGTATTGTATCTGTATTATACACAATAAAAACAGACTTTGAAATGAACATAACCTCAAGCTAACTTGAGCCCTTATCAACAAATAGAAAAGAAAGGAGCAGCCGCTGTGCTCTAATAAACTATCAATCTTCTCTAAACCAAGGTCTCATAATCTTACAGGGCTAACTTATGCAAATCAAGAGCTCTTATGGAACAGAATACTTACAAAAGAGAGAAAATGCTTCTGCTGATCAGTGGCTCCATTGTAAGATATGTGATTTATCTTTACTTGCCCTGTACTGAAATGGATCCTAAAAGAGGACATCATGTCTTCTCCAAGTTTCACTTCTCCAGCCTGCCGATGTTGCTTTCATTCTCCAACACCCTTTTTAAGAAACTGAATTAAATGTTCACCACAGGTCTTCATTTGAGTTGATGACATTTGGGATTTTGCTGTGTTCATGTAAATCAATCTCTGAACACAAGATGATATCTGGTGTAAATGAGCATCACTAACTTTTGTCATATTTAATAAACGAACACAATGTTAATTAGTCCTAAATGATTTGAGCTTTACTTATATCCCATTGTTGTCACTGGTGGTAAGAAGGATTGTTCTCCATTTAAAATGTAACATTAGGAAAACACAAGGTGTCCTGTTCTTGAGGTTTACATTTTTCTGAAGTTAACTTAGCTTTAAACCTTCTAAAACATACACTCTACTGCAGGTCACTGATTATTATCAAAAGCCAACTTATGCTGCCAAAATGTTCAAGTTTTTAGGATTCCAAAATATTTACATTCAGATACATCTGAGAGCTTCAAATCCAATCTGTTAAACTTACCAAAGTATTATATATATTCCGGCCATTGCAGTGTCAAATGTTGTTTGATATGAGCAGACAGATACAACAGTTTAAAAGTCACAGTAAAAACAGGGTTTGTTTGATTTGGCTGAAGACCAACAACAACGGATAAAAAGAAGAATACAAATAGAAAATGACATGGATTATAAACATTACACATCAATTCATCAGTTTGTATATGTAACCCCAAAACCTGCCACCTTTCAAAACATCTCAATGAAATGACCAGTCTAACCTGATGAGTGATGTGTAGTAGTGAACCTGAATATTGGTGAGATCAGCCCTTATACTGTATATTCATATTAATTAATAATAGTTGTAATAATCATTAGCGATCAGAAGGGAGAATTAAAGAGATGTAGTTGCAGTTCCCGTTAATCTTTGTGAATGTCATAGGAGACTGTTTACATAGTACAGGTCAAATTCCACACAAACAGTGTTACCTCATAGCACACTGATCAGGTTCATGTTCTTTTTTAAAATAATGCCAGAGTAAACAATATTTGATATTGGAGTACTGATTATAGACGGTGAAAAGGTAAGGACAACAGAGCAGCACCTCACCTGGACCTGCAGCCCTGCCTTTAACAACACACACCTTGTGTTGAGTTAAAGTGAGGCTCCAAGGGCCCTGTTTGACCCACATGTGAAGACAGCACAGGGGAAAGAGCTAGACTATACCAGCCACAGCCAGCATTGGGGGTTTGAGCTATGCTGGATTGAAAGGTCCAAATGGACTTCTTGGACTTTAAGATAGACTAAAGCTAAATAAATATTAGCTCTGCTGGCTCTGTTGCTATATTGGTGTTTGGTGATGATGGTGGTTTGTGGTGATACATAAATAATGGTATGTAAATAAAGTGTGCGTTTCTATCCTAAACTAAGCACCTAGTTAAGGGACCTGTCACAATATATACTAGTGTATACACAACAAAGACAATCTAACTAAGCTAATAACATACTAACAGTTGTACTGTTCATGTCTTCTCTTGATTGCATTGTAAGTTAACCTCAGTGGACATGTAGATTTCAAGGGTGCTTTTCCCATTAAACAACAGCTCACAAAGCCTGTTTACTAACAAATCCCAACAAATTCAATGGCTCACAAAGCCTATTCTTCTCAAGAAAGACAAGCTAGTGTGAACTATGGCTCAATGCAAACAACTCACAGAAGGCATGTTATAGAGATGCATGAAGCTGGAAAAAAAACATTACTAAAATATGTGAGTGACTTGAATAATGACCAAATTGCATTTGTGATCAATGCAGAAATCTGGGTCATTTCAAATAGTTCACTTTTTCTTGCAACTGTAAAATCATTGCTTTATAGACCGAAGGAACAAGGATGATATAGTCAGTAGTGAGCATTTGTAACACAACATCTGGCAGTACAAGTGTTTTCTGTGTATAGTCAGTGTACTTTAAAAACAGAGACTGTTACATATCAATATTATTTGTAATGTATTTGAAAAATACAGGACCTGTAACAAATTTTCCTTGTTTGGAGTTTAAATAGGGCATTCTCACATTTATTTCTCACTTTTACCTCAGGTAACTCTCACTTTCCATTTTTCTCCCAAATTCATGTGTAATCAAACGCCATCCTCTAATTCATTTGAAACTAGTGAAACCCTTCTTAAAATTTGGAGACATTCCTCTAAACAATCTCAGAAAAAGTTCTTGCTTATCACCATCTCCACTAATATATAATTATAGTCAAGCCTTTTAAACAGAGACAGACAAACAGACAGAGAGGGGCAATCCATGTCACACTCTTGGACTTTGACTTGAATTTTTTTAATTAGATTTCATTAACATCAAAAAACTGAACAATCACTTTAAGAAAGAAAAGGAATGAAAGTGACACGCAGTCTTCTCATTCTGATGAATTCTTCTCCATGGTTTCCCTGATCCAGTCAAGATAGTTCTCCACTTTAGTGTAATAGCCCTTATTATATTCATTTCCACATGTTGCAGGACCCCAAGACACAATACCCTTCAGCTGGTAAGGCTTTTGTGGACGCCCAGGACTCAACATTGGAATGAACAGTGGACCACCAGAATCACCTTGACAGCTATCCACATTTTTATCCTCACCTCCAGCACAGAACATGTTTTCTGTGACTTTCAGTTTGGTCTCAAAACAAGGAGATTCTGAATATTCTATCAAATGACCATATTCCAAATAAGGATTAATGAACCGTCGAACTGATGTAAATCCAAATCCTGACACTGTTCCCATCATGTTCTCCATTATTGGTCCAGCTGTTTTCTCTGGCAGACACACTGGTAAGATATTGTCATTAAGTGGTACCCTGGCAGACATCTTCACCAAGGCAATGTCATTATCAAAGCTTAATCTCTCTCTTCCTGTTTCCTTTTCATATCCTGGATGAATTATGATAGTCGCTGTTTTCATTGTAACAGCATTTTTGTCTCGTCCATCAACTATTCCTCCATAGAAAGTCAGTTGTTCACTTTCAATTCCATCCACCACATGAGCAGCAGTGAGGGCCCAGTGATCACTGATAAGAGACGCACCTCCTCGTTGGGGAGTTTTTAGGAGAAGCTGCCAAGGTATCTCTCCCAATTTAGCCTTTTTTCCACCAAAAACCCTTCCACCATCAGAGATTTTTGTCTTCCCGCATACTAATATGAGTATTTGAAAGAAAAGAGAGAGGAGGATAAAGAGTGTGAGAATCATGCAGTCATGAAATTGTGTGTAGATGCATAACAGAAGACAAGCTACTGTATATGACACAGGGAGAGAGATAAACGAAGAGTGAGATAATTAAATTTACTTTATACCTGGAAGACATTTAGGCAGTCTTGCATCTCGGGAAAGTAGCTGTCCATTTGATTCCCAGTCTCCATTAGCATTGCAAGTGAAATTTCCTGATGCAAGAAAATAAAGTGAACATGAACACTTGAAAAGTACACATGAAAGCTGAACAAAATTATGGCTGTAAGAGTGCAGGGAGGAGTTGGAAGACAGCAGGATCCAATGAACGTGACTTTAATAACCAAAATGACAAACAGACTGTGGCCGAGATACAAAAGACAAATTTCACTTGATGAGGGTTGACAAACAGACACTATGCTGACTATACATAGTACATATCCACTATATATAGGATGATAGACGCTGACTGAAACACAGGGAGGGTTATAAAGCGCACTTAATCAAAGGGAAAATACAAGCAGGGCTGTGAACTTGACAGGACACAGGTGGTTACAGCGGAGCATGAAATGATGTGACTGGGAATGTGAACGCGACAGCACACACACATACACACACACACACACACACACACAAACATGGCAGAGATAGACAAGGTAGGGGGCGTGGCCAGGGACGTGGTAGGGTCACAATGGCTAACAGCAAGTACATTTTTTACATGACACTCAAATTTCTGGAGACCCACAGTAGTGCATGTTTTAGGAGTCTGATCTAATAAGGATAATTTCAAATAGTGAAACATTTCGCTGATGAGCTGAATAAGGTTTGTTAGATAAAAAAGACACCTAAAATGAGCAGCGCTGTGGGTACCCAGGAGCAGGATTGGGAAGTACTTATGTAGCACACATACAGTGCCATACATTGGCACAATTTTTACCTTCCCCAACCAGCTGGTAGTAATCTGACAGACACTTGAGGCTAATTTTTTGCTTGTATGTAGTCAGTGGATTTTCCTCTGTTAGGGACATCAGTTGTGGATCTGAAAGCTCAGGATTCCCACAGTCCACCACTGCAGGAAACAAAAAATATGCACTTTAGAGTCATTGCAAGGCATCCGATAAAATTTAATGTAGCAATCGTGAGGTAAGACATTTATTTAAATTAATGGTAACACTTTATAATAACTTTCATTAATAGCTCATTAACTAATGATTAATAACTGTGAACAAGTCAAGTCAAGTCAAGTCAAGTCAAGTGGCTTTTATTGTCATTACATCTGAGTACAGGTACACAGTGCAATGAAATTACGTTCCTCCGGAACCATAGTGCAACATGCAATGACAGTACAGTACACAACAAAGTGCTAGGTGCAACAGGACAACAGAGGACTAAACACTACAATAAATACAATAAATATAGCAGACAAACTTAACAGACAGGACAAGACAGTGCAGTACCGATGCGGTACAATGGAATGTCCGTGGCGCGGATAAGGTGCAAGAGATATGTAACATACTGTAACATATAGATGTGCATGCTAACAGCAGTTACTGAGGTAGAGAGTTTATGGTTTGTAGTTTTTGGGTGAGCAGCAAATATTGCTGATACGATGGGGATGTTAGTGTGGGGGATGTGTGCTGAGTGCTAGTGTGAGTGCTTTGTGTTTGGGACAGTCCTTGTGTGGGTGTGATGAGTGGTGTGGGGTGGGGGTACAGTTCAGTCCTTGTGTGAGTGTGGGTGAGAGGGGTGGTGGTGGTGGTGGGGTTCAGCTCAATCTCTGTGAGTTGAGGAGTCTGACTGCCTGGTGAACGAAGCTGTTGCAGAGTCTGGGGGTGGAGGCTCTGATGCTTCGGTATCTTTTGCCAGACGGCATCAGGGAGAAGAGACTGTGTGAGGGATGGGTTGGGTCTTTAGTTCATGAGAATTTCATTAAAATCAAATTTATTTATAAAGTGCTTTTTACAACTGATGTCACAAAGCAGCTTTACAGGGTTAGTAATAACAAACACCAAATCATTAATCTTTAATTCCCTCATTAACAAATGATTTACTAATGTTTTGTTAACATTTGCAAAAATGAATATAGTCATTAGTAACTAGATGAACTGTCATTTAAAAACATTTGTTTATGTTCAAATTCTCATGAACTAATGATTTGTTCACATATATTAATCTTTAGTTAATGGCTTATTAATGAAAGTTATTATAAAGTGTTACCAAATTAATATTTGACAGCCATTCTACTTTAAGAACCTGACCACCAGGGATTATGGCATTGCAGTAACTAAACACTTACAATACCTACAACATAGGAAGAGTATTCCAAAAACTGAACATGAAATATTACAGCATCTTAATAACTAAACACCGGTGTCAGACACTAAGCACTAAATAACAACAACTAAAAGTGATGCTCGTGTGTAAGCCGACTTACATTTACAGAAGTGGACAGGGCTCCATTTCCCACTCTTCTGACATACAGATTCAAAGATTCTTGAAGTAGACTGCACCCAGAACAAGTGACAATACAGAAACCATAAAGACACCATAATTACCAAACACTCCAGAAGTACTAATGTCTAATCATTCAGCTGACCAGCTGTACCATCTGTTTTCAACATGGCTAAATATTTCAATTCTTCTCCGATGTCAGGACAGCAAGAAATGAGGAATTAGAAATTTGATTTATGTGCAAGTTGGCCCTGCAACTGCTAATCTCCAGAATAATCAGCGGAAAAATACTCAAAACTACTCACGTCTTCCACAGTATATCCAGCTGCACAATGGACAGTAACCGTGTCCCCTATGGAATAAACACCCCTCTGAGGAAACAGTGTGGACTCAGCCGTCACCATTCCAGGACACTCCATTACTGTAAGACATTACTCAGTCACTAAATCAATACAAACTGTTTAAACAGACACTGCATTTTAGCAGACCTGTCACAAATATTACATACTCACTACATCACTATTATTGGAGATAATTACAATTACTTAATCTGAGCACAATTGTTTTTATATTTGTATATAAAACAATTATTTTTTGTATTTTTGTTTTATTGTATCATTTTGTAAGTTTACTTAAATTATAAACTAAATGATAAATTATTACTGTTGAGACAGGTTTAAACTGAGTTTGCTGCTGAATTATCTGTACATACTGTAAGTATCTCAATACTCCAATACTCAAGTCTTACCTTTAATTATCTCATAAACATTTTTTATGTTGTTTTGGCTGCCTGCTCAAAACACTCATGCTTGCATTATCTATTTTTAGAAATTCTGAATTGTATATTTTAGAAGACAAAAAAGAGTTAAGGTGGCTTAGTGATCAGCACGTTCGTCTCTCAGCAATAGGGTCTTGGGTTAGAGTCTCTATCTGAATGGAGTTTCCATGTTTTTCCTGTGTCTGTGTGGGTTTCCTCCGGGGTCTCTGGTTTCCTCCCACAATCCAAAAACATGAAGGTCAGGTGGATTGGTACTCTAGTCTGTGTGTATGTGTGTATGTGTATGTATGTGCACCCAGCAATGGACTGACACCCTGTCCTGGGTTGGTTGAATAGTGCCCTGTGCCCAGTGAGGGGATAGAGGACTAACCTCAACCCTGATAAGGATTAAGCAGGTGTGATAATGGATGGATGGATGGATGGATGGATGGATGGAAAAAAGAGTTAATTGTCTAAAAACACATCTTTTTCCTTAATACTTTACTGCATTCTCAGTTATTAACTAATCAATAAGCAGATGAAAGTTGAACACAAACAGAATTCCACGGTTTTTATTAGTGTAAACTTCCAGTCTACTCAGTCATTAAGAGCAGTAGAGGATCAGAAGATGAGAGGACTTACATTTTGTTTTGTAGTTGAGTGAGAAACCTTGGTTGGTGCCTCCTTGATCTGTACGGAAGATAATCTGAATGCTTCGGGCAGAAGTGTCAATAGCAGCAGGCACCTCTTGCCCGCAGAAAGGTCCAAAAGTTGTAGAGTCTGTGTTTATCTGACCATGAGAGAAACAAATTATGTAAGGAAAAGCAATAATGGCACTGGATTTTTAAAAACGCAAAGTAAGAGTGCACAATTGCAAAAAGCAATTTGATGGACCCATAATGTATGAGAGAAACCACTACTGCAATAACCCTAGAGAGTGTGAGATGTTTAATGTGCAAACACATTACACAATTCTATCCTTTAATAGTAAAAAAAATAATTTTTATGCTTTATTTCCCCTAACCTTGATTTAGTTCATCAATTGTGTCAAGCTTCATTTAATAATGACACTGGGCAGGTCATAACTGAAGTGCCCTTGAGCAAAACACCTAACCCCCAACTGCTCCCTGGGTGCCATGGACAGGGCTACACACCACTTCAGGCACATGTTCTCACAGCCTAGTGTGTTCACTAGTGTGTGTTTCACTGCACAGATGTGTTAAATGTGGAGGTCAAATTTCACTGTGTGCAGTCACATTGGCTGAATCTAACCTAATTTGTTTTTATTGTTTGACCCTTAAAATCATCCACTGTTCGAGTTTGAAGGTTGCTGCTATTACTTCACAGCTGTAGTCTTGTTTAAATACAGCTTTTCAAGTTCTTTTGATAGCATTATTAATAAAAGTAAAACAAAATCATTTTCATCTACAGCCCTAGTGAATTTATTACTGAAATACATTGAGACAGTCCAGGGTGTCCTGTTCCCTTCTTTACTCAAACAATTGTGAATAACTTTTAAATGATGATGACATTTGGATTAAATACCTCAGTCTGTGTGAAAAACACTGAAAAAGACATGTGCTGAAAATGTCCAGCATGCAGTTTTTCTCATGATCAGGTGGTGATGTGGTCTGTATAGAGCTGTGCTTTTTTGGGGCAGATTTCTTTTTTCATTGTCTTCTGAATAGAATCCATGATCCAGTATCCAGTACATTCACATCATGAACAATTCCTACTGTGCACCTTATGCACAGATCACTGCACAATTTTCAGGTATAAATAATGAACATCCTGTGCTGTGTCCACAGAGATAACAAAGGATTTTAAGATTTCACTGCAGCGGCAGGTGACTGATGGAGATGGCTGGATAGGTGCCGGCCTCTACTCCGACAATTACGAATATTAGTCATTGGTAAATGTACACACATCTACTCACGTTGCTGTCGAGCATGTCAGGCTTTTTTCACACAGACTGAAGAGAATTCAGTCCACATTTTGTCACCATAAAGTTCTTCATGATTGTTTATGTAAAGAAGCAAATGGGACATCCTGTATTATTTTTTCTATATACTTTATATATTCATTTTATATTAAGTAAAATGTTAGCACTGGAAGAGCCTTCAGCAGACTACACTGAAATACTTACTGAAGAATAAACAAACAAACAAACAAACAAACAAACAAATATCAACTATGGATAAATCAACAAGCAGCAAAATTGTCTTTAACAGGTACATATGAGCTGTATTAGTGTGAACTACATGGAGTTATGTGCTTACTAGATGTATGTAAACTGCAAACTGCAATTATAAATAAATATTTAGCAATAAATACCCTCTTATATAGTCTACTCAAATGGCTAAAACAAAATACACTGCTTTATAAAGCAAATTTGTCAAATGTGATTTTTTATTATTATTTTTTAATTTAATTTATATTTTACCCCAAATTTCTCCCCAATGTGATTTGGTAGCCAATTGACCCACCTACTCTTTAACTCCCCTTTTAATTGTAATGTCCCTGAGGGTGCGGACTAGCACAGGCCTCCTCCGATACCTTGTGAAGTCAGGCTCCACCTTTTTTGCTTGCCATCTTACCCACCCAGAGAGACCTCAGCTAATTCTGCTCTCTCGGGACCCAGCTGCTGATGGCAAGCAGCATGTTCGTGATTCGAACTCGCAATCCTTGGATCATAGTGAATAGTAACTACAGAAGCTAACACAGCAAATCAGGATACAAGCTAATGCTAGGCTAAACAGAGCAACGCAGAATATAAGTTAATGCTAGGCTAAACAGAGCAAATCAGGTTATGAGTTAATGCTAAGTTAAACAGGGCAAATCAGGAACCAGAACAGGGAAAGAAAGACAAAGGCCGGCTTAGTGACTGTAAAAGAATGACAACACCAAGCAATGAGTCAAGTCTACAGTTCAGCTTAGGCCTGCCTTACACCTAACAATTTTCACGCGATTTTACAGTCACAGGTCACAGACAAATTTTCTAAGTCACGATAAAATCAGGAGACTCTTGCTAGAGTCAAGTTGCAGTCGTGTCATCTCGATCGTTAAGTGTAAGGTGGTCAGGACTGAAAGTTAGTCAGTCTTTTTCTAGTCGAGGCGTTCTGATAAAATCAAACTTGTTTAATATCGCAAGTGTTAAGAGTTGGCTTGCGCAAATTGTGACAAATATTTTTATTTTGCACCACATTGTGTTATTGTGTGTTGAGTTATTTTTGACACAAAGAAAAGTTTAATAAACAAACATTTTGCAATATTTATGCCTTTATTGCATTAATTATGTCAAACAAAAGAAAATCTCAAAAGATTAAACAAAAATAATCTCAAAATAAATCTAGTTGCAGTCTTTAAATTTGTGATCCTGCAAGATCCTCAGTCTTTATAAAATCTTAGACTGTGACTAGACTGTTACTAAAAAGTCTGTAGATGTGAGCTGGTGTCAGACTTTAGGCTGTTAAAAGTCTTTTCAGAGTCTTTTCAAAGCCTTTAGGTGTAAGGTAGGCCTTAAACAGTAATGCTGATAATGTTGTGATGGAACAGCTGGGTGAGAGTCACAAAAGTGAGCCTCGGGAGATTTTGGGCAATGTAGTTATTGGAGTGACGGAAAAACTCCAGAGAAGTCATGTGACTCACAGAAAAGAGGAGGATCATGGAAGACTGAGTCTTTGAAGAGTTTGTGGACAGATAAGGTTTGGATGAGCAGGAAGTGTGACAAAAGTATTATTATTCTGTAATGCTTTCCTTGTTTGTTATTCTTAATTTAATGAAGGAAGCCAATCAAACCTTATTTTAACAAAGAAAAGAGTACAAATCTTATGTTTATTTGTTTTGATTCATTGTTATTTCATAATATATTGTGTATTTTGTAGTACAGCATTTAAGAGTATGTTTTGTAATGATTTGTTTTTCTACTGTTAAAAGAACATACTGAACATATTTTGGCTTTTTGGCTCTTCATTGGTGATATGGGCTACATATCACCACTGAACTGTAACTTTGTAGTGATCAAGCTCATGATAAAATATGTGTATTTAAGAAAATCCAGTTATTATTAAGAATTTTCTGAAATGATTGGGATAAAACAGTATGATAATCATTGGTGCAGATAAAGGAGAGTTACATACTGTTAGTGAGTCGACACAGCGCCCATCTCTGCTCTCTACGTCAAAATCCCCAGTGAAGCTCAATGCAATCTGCTGGCCCTCCTCCACAGACAGTGTGTAGGAGCAGTGGGCGTTCTCAAAATAAGGACCAGGACTGCCTGGAGGTGTCAGTATACCCTCACCAGACAGCTCCTCAGTACAGTTCACTTAATGAGAGGGGGGGCGGGTGTTATAATTGAAAAATCATCCCAGTAACATGTATGTAAAATGCATGAAATTGTTCAACGAGGTCCAAAAATAAAGCAATATGCCTTCATATGAAAACATAATATCCTAATTTTAAGAATGTTTACTTAAGTTATTAAAGAATGTTTACTTAAGTGTAATAACTTAAATAAGCATTATTTAATAACTTAAGTTCTTTAATACCTTTAATTGACCTACAAATGTAGATAACTATTTATCAGGTTATTTACTAGTGCATCTCAACAAATATAATGTGAAAAAAATGTTTTGTTCATTATTTAATTCAAAAAGTAACAAATATAAAAAATGACAATTTATCTTTTTGAATTAAATAATGAACAAAAATTCTTTTTCACAATATATGCTGAATAAATATTCATCACCCAAATAGTACTTGTTAATTGTAAATTGCATTTTTTATATTTATTACATATAAAGTGACATTTTAAGCTTTTTGTGTTTTACAGCTGATCAGTTTGGCATAAAGGTCATGAAAATCATAAATGCAGAATCTCAACTGTGTCAGCATGAACACAAAAAAATATGAAATATGACACTTTACATATAATGAATATAAAATATATGACACTTTACCTTTTTAAATTACATTTTCAAAACAAAAAAATTTTTTCATGGTATTCTACATTTAAACTGCTGTTTACATTTGTGACATTACAATCTAGATTTTTATTACTGAAGTTGCTGTTGTTAAACCATAGTTTCATGACTGTTATGAAGTACTATGTAGAACAAAAACAAATAGAATGAGAAAAAAGTATTTTAATGTATGCATGTTAATTTACATGATCGTATCAGAACATTATGAAGAACCTTTGGTTTGGAATGAACTCAGGATGTCACAGATGTCATGTGACAGGGTTACTGCACATATAAATAAGTGAGCACACTGGTCAGTTGTAGCAGAGTGTAAAACCATCATCTCAGCCAAATTAGGTGATCTGACTGATGTCCAATACGTCATGATAATAGGGAAGCCAGCGAGAGGTTGTATCATCTCAGAAACCACTAACTTTGTGGGATGTTCTAGAGCTGCTGTAGTGAAGGTGTACTGAGAATGGACTTCTTATATATTGAGCCTGCCATCAGCATAACAGTGGTTCTCTACAAGCCATTAATGCCAGAGGGGAATGAGTCTTGCGAGTGGTACAGAGCACGTGGTACGACACAGCACACTGAACCAGTTAACGTATATAATGAACACTGGAGCAATGAGGAAAGTGTCAGTGGTCACCAAACGTAATTATTCCCATTATTAGTCATGTCATGTCATACGCCGTCATCGCTTCGCGATGGTAGGCTATTATTAGTCATAGTATTCTGATATGACCATGTATTATTCTGTATGTCTGACTTTGATGTTTAATGTCTTAATGCTAATATATTATAGAAATAAACTGTATAAACTTTACTGTTATCATCTGCTCTTCCTCAGACCAGGTATATTTTGGGTGGTGAATCATTCTCAGCGCCACAATGACACACTGTGTTATATTGGTACGAGTGTATCAGACTTAGCCGAGCTGTTGAAGTTTTTACATACTGTGTCTACACACTGTCCACTTTAATAGACACACCTACATTGTTGGTCCATTTGTATGAGGAGAAAGTTAGAGACAGTAGCTCATCTGATGCTGAACAGTTTATTTTGGACATCCTCTAGTCCTTCATTGACATTTTTCTTTAGATATTTTAGTTGGTTGACTATTCACAATCTAGCAGAGACACTGAGGTGTTTAAATACTCCAGCAGCTCTGCTGTCTGATCTACTTGTACTAGCACAATGCACATTAACACACAACCACCACATCAGTGTCGCTGCAGCACTGAGAACAGTCCACCACCTAATTAATACCTAATCTGTGGGGGGTCCTGATCATTGAAGAACAGGTGAAAGGAGGTTAATAAAGTATACAGAGAAACAGATGGACTACAGTCTGTAATTGTAGAACTACAAAGTGCACCTATATGATCAGTGGAGCTGATCAAATGAACAATGAGTGTAGATACAGGAGGTCATTTTAATGTTATGGCTGATCAGTGTGTATATATAAGTGAGGCTTTTTTAAAAAGTGGCTGGAGTAACAGGAAGGAGACAAACACTAAGAGAAAAAGAAATGGAGATGTGTGTGTTGATGTGTACCGGTGCAGGTGTGCTGGTCATCTCTGAGGAAGTATCCTGGTTTACAGCTGCAGCTGTATCCACCAATGTAGTTATGGCAGAAATGAGAACACTGCAGATCACTGTCCCAACACTCATCTACATCTGTTGGCACATGGGAACAGAGGTCAGGGTTCAATCTGTAGGTCAGTTATGTACCGTGTGACAAGGATGGACACTGTCTAATAACCATGGCTCAGTATGGACCAGTACTGCAGGGACATTGATTTTAATAATATGTCCTCAATAAAATATGTTTAATTTTTGGGAAGGGGCATCAAACTTCTATGTAATTGTTATTAAAATTTATAATGACCTCCCAGTCTCATGTACTATACATCTATGGATATATCCATTATCTTAGCACACATAAAAAATGGGACAATGACATTTTATATTTATATGAGAGATAACAGATTTTTAACAAAGTCCACTTTCAAAAAGTGGCAGCAAAATCAGACATTCAATCTGTTCTCCATGCCTCCATGTGGAAAAACTGAAGGCAGTACTGTAAATAGCACCTGCTGTTGTGCTTACCCTGTACTGTGTAGAAGGCCTTGAAGCCAGTGTGTCTCTCTGTGTTGGAGAAGTCAGCCTGGAAAGTGAGAGAGAGACAACCTCCAGGGGTTGAGTGGAGCAAGGGATTAACAGAGGCTTGCAGCTGCTCTACTGACATTCTGCCACACAGTGTTTTGAGGGGAACACTGCCAGCAAAGACCTGAAACAAAGAAGAAAGAAGAAAAATAGATAAGAAACTATATGAGATGAAGAGATAAGAAGAGTTTGACAAAAATATAAATAAGAGTTTGATAAAAAAATAAAATCAACACTCCAAATGTAGTTCACCAGTCAAAGCATCTCTGGTATCTGAAGATTTTTTTCTTACATTTTATGCCATGGAGCATAAATGGAAGTTTGTGTTTGGAAAATAATAGCTGCTGAGATGTTTGGGAGACTTAAATAGGAGTGTATATATATATATATATATATATATATATATATATATATATATATATATATATATATATATAGGGTTTTATGGATTGTAGTATGTCATGGTTTAACATGTATAACATGTTACGTAGTATAACATGGTTTGAGTGTCATGTAGTTTGCACTGTCAATAACAATAGACATAAGGATATATGCATGACATGTTTATATTGTTAGTTGCATATTTAAAGTGAAAGTGCACAATCACTGACAAATGTACTTTCACACAGAGTAACTGACCTCCGCATTTAAAACATCTGTGCAGTGAAACACACACACACTAGGGGGCAGTGAGCACACATGCCTGAAGCAGTGGGCAGCCTTGCGAACAGTTGCACTTCAGTCATGTCCTCCCAGTGAATCAAACCGGCAACTTTCTGGTCACAAGACTGGGTCCAGAAACACCACATAACAGCTGCCCCATTATTTATAGTTAGGTCCCAATATTTATATAATAGTTTTGATCTATATAAGGATTTACAGTGTGTGGATGTAGTCTGTGCAGTTGTTGGTGTAGTGCATAAAGTGCACATAGAATTGGTAGCTGAGCATTTGTTAACAGTGTTAGTGAGGAGCTCAGGTTTAATAATGTAGTGTGTGTATATAGTGTTTGATGATGTAGAGTTACATAAAGCTGATGGTACAAAGCATGCATTAACAGTGCCAGTGGGGATTGGTACACCTTTAAGGAGGCCAGTGTGGATCTATGTTTTTGAGGTTACATCAGAAGTTTGTGGAGTGAGATTGCAGGGCAGCGGCAGGTCTGGGATGCCAAACCTAACAATTGAGCTTCTGAGGGTGTCATTGATTTAATTCAGTGAAACACTGATGAAGGGACATGTCTACTTCATGACCCCTGTGTAAAGCTTGTGAGGTAATGGGTGTTAGAGATGAGATAATGTAGTTGAATTGGGATGGGCGAAGTACTATGGGGCATGACTTAGGTGGGGAAAAGGGGGAGACAAGTTACTTAATCTATGAATGGTTTACTCCTAATGAGTGTAATGTTTAATGCAGCTATGAATGTTTTGGCTTATCTGTATATACAGTATTTAGTAAAGTTCACTCTTGGGTCTACCTTTAGTGCATCGTTTTCACATTGGTAGCTGTCCTCCAGGTCCAGGTGGAGAATGGACAGAGAGAGTGTGTGTCCAGGTGGAGCACACTTTTGCCACATCATATCTGTATGTGGTGTGTATCCCTCTGGATAACCAGGAGAACTCACCCAGCCAGCCAAAGGATGGGAAAAACACACCGGCAATAATAACACACAGACACTGAGAGAGAGAGAGAGAGAGAGAGAGAGAGAGAGAGAGAGAGAGAGAGGGAGATGTTAACCCCAAAATTCCCCACAAAAATGTTTGTTATTAATGTATTAATCCTAACTCCCTTTAGTCTGCGGGTATTTCAGACACTCTGATGTAGTCTGACATGGCTTGACTTTTTACAAATTACACTCATCTAAAATGATTTTTTCCAAAGTGTTACACATGCTTTTGTTCAGCACAAACTCAGCAGCAACAGTGTAAAAACAGTAAGAGTGTCATAAATCTATATTTTGAATAAATCTGCTCTAAACTTAGACTTTCCAAAAACCCATTTTCAGATGTGCTGATATATTATGAAAAAACACTCTAAACATTTATAGCCAAGACTTTTGAGCTCAGAACTGAATAAACAGAGGTGTTGGCTACACACAGTGGTGGACAAAGTATTCAACTCTAATACTTAAGTAAAAGTATTGACACTCGTGGTCAAAATGTACTGAACTACAAGTAAAAGTTGCTCAGTCAAAAGTTTACTCAAGTTAAAGTACTGAAGTACTTACTTTTGAAAATACTTAAGTATTCAAAAGTACACACATTTAAAAATACTCAAGTATTCAAAAGTGCAAATTATATTTTCTAACATCAGTACAGTTGCTGTATTGTTTTAAGTGTGTTTACAGAACCTTGTAACTTGCTGAAACCACCTGATGATGTATTCACATGTAGAACCACTTTGCAACAAAAAGTCTACACCAAAACATCAGTAGGGATGAGCAAGTACAGCACTATCTGTATCTGTATCTGTTCAACCATCTAAATTATCTGTATCCTTATCTGTACTAGGAGTGGGTGGGGCCTAAACCGGAATTGGGCATGGTTTAACCAGAAGTGGGTGGGGTTTAAATCAGTACATTATTTTAAGTCTGAAATTGATATGGATTGATCAGAAGTTTCTATATGTATTGTTTATATGTCAGGCTTGTTCACTGTATTCTTCTCAAAAGCACCGCGTTCAGGGCGAGCAAAGTTTTCCAACTGACTTTATATCACCAGCCAAACTAAGAGAAAGCAGATTGTAAAAAAAAAACCTGACCGGAGTGCAGGCAGTGAATGATGCGACACAAGCCGTTTTCAGCTCTGTCTTGTCAAATGCAAAACCAGTTCAACAAGTATCTTTAAATATCATACAAACTGAAATAGAGGCGAGCTGAAGAAAACTTAAGGAGTATTGAACAGGGCAGTGAGCGTGAAGCCAAACACAGAGAGATCAGTCACTGTTTGTGTTTCACTGTCTGTGTGTGTGTGTGTGTGTGTGCGCGCGAGAGTTGCTGCAGAGAACTTTGGCTGTAGGGTCTCTGTAGGGAGGGGCAGGTGCTCTGGCCAATTACAGATAGTGAAGACAGTTACCCAATGAGGATTTTCCTTCAGCACGAGCACGGATATTGACGAGTTATACTCGTATCGTGCTTGTTACTCGTCAACAATGCTTTATCCGTACCGTATCCGGCTCAAACCTAATGCTGAACCAAAAGGAACAAGTAACAGCAAGCTTCCTAGAAATGTAGTGGAGTCAAAATGATAGTATTTGTCTTTGAAATGTAGTGGAGTGAAAGTCATAAGTTCACCAAAAAATAAATACTCAAGTAAAATAAAAATACTCAAAAAATGTACTTAAGTACAGTACTCAAGTAAATGTACTTTGTTACTGTCCACCACTGGCTACACACTGCTGAATGGCAGAGCAAGAGAAAATATGCGCAGCTGTCTGAGTCGCTCTCATAGACATGTCTCTGCTTATTTAAGTTCCTCTTACAAGAATCTAAAAATATTTTTTGATTCAAACTGTATACATTTGAAAAGTAGACCCTTTAAAGTTTCTGGGGTATGTTTTGTTTTGTTTCTTGGATAAAATTTTGCAGAGTTATAGAAGTTTTTTTTTTGTGTTGGAGCCGACTCCAGAAGGTTAAGGCATATTATTCTGTAATTATTATGAATGGTCCTTACAGTGCTCCATACATAATAACAGTTTTGGGTAATTGATGTGAAGTTGGTTTTAAAGACCTTATGCAAAATAAATCACAGTTTGGGGTCAACAATTCCATTAACAACTTTCACGCAAACACATACTTTAATTTGAGATTTTTTTTGCTGTGTTGAGACTATGATAAAATCAAATGCTGTTGCTCCAGATACTCAATCTTAGTACAATATAATTAATCTGTGGTAGAAAAGCGAGGTAGGACAGTGTCACTTAGAACAGTTTTGTTATCCCACAAGTTGTTGACAATGAGTTTATAGGCTTTAAATGAGCTGTTTGCTTCTACTTGATGATTACCACATACGTATTTCATTCAAGGCGTCATGGGATGCAAGAGCACTGTGGCTATATGCATATCCTATTTGAGTGATTAATAGTGTTTATTGCATTTGTATATGACCTCAAATTTCCTATTGTAGTGATTAACCATGCTTATCGAGGATGTCCATAGACTATATCTCCTAGTCTAGTGTATAGTTGAGGTTGTTTATGGACTAATTTATTCTATCCTAACAAATAACTGTTTTTTAACCTGTTTTGGGTTAAAATTCCCTATTTTAGTGTCCTACGTCCCATGATGCTTTGGGCAAAATATGTACTAATCCTCTTGTGGAGGGCAAACAGCTATACAAAAGCCTGGAAGCTCACTGTCAACAACTTGTGGGAGACAGCAAAAGTTAATTAAAGCACTGTCCTATCTCACCCATTACGAACAGAAGACTGAATACATGGAGCAGACGTATTTGTGGGTTTTATCATGGGTGACCCCAAATTTTTGAACAGTTGTGTATATGAATTATTCAAAAAGGGTCACTGCATAATGAGTTTATAGATTAAGTGCCATACTACTGTTGAAAATTTGGATAACAAAAAATTAGTCTGATTATACAACAATAAAATACTACAATCAATCTAATATTATGATCATTCACCCAAAAACAAAACAAAATTATTTCAGAAATCTACAGGTTTTGAGTTCATAGAAAACTCAGTGTATTCATAGAAAAGTGATGCTGTGATTAATAAATAATAATAATAATAATAATAATAATAATAATAATTATTATTATAAACACAAAGATATGTGTGCAATATTAAGTAGTTAATTCATTTTTTATGTAATAATTACTATTTTAATTAAAATGTGGAGAAAGATAGAGGCGGGAGAAGTTTAAGGAGTCAGAAGTGAAAACAAGTAGAAACATGTGAGAGGTGAAGAATTAACCGGAAGACAGTAGCAAATCACAGACAAAGTGTAGATCAATACCAGACTTAGATACCAGATAACAAAGTCTGAAAAATTATCCCACAGAGGTGAGATGATACTAAACTAAGCCAAACTGAAGAAGAGGATTCTACGCACCAGAGAAGGTTCATGGTGAGACCTGATCAAACTAAGTCCAGTTCATGAAGATTGACTGCATTCACTTCTAGGTTCTCTTATTTGTCTGTTGGTTTAACCCCTCCTCACCACAACCACACACACACACATACATACACACACACACACGCACACACACACACAGTACGCCACACACCACAAATAAAGAGGGTTTCTTAACACACGCCTGGGTTAGTTTGTTTTGCACTGTCCAGCTGGATCAACACCACTTCACGACTTTGTTGTTCCCTGTAGTAACTTCTCCAGACATGAATAAACACAACAGTGTATTTTACTGATGCAGTGCTTTATCAGAAATGGTGATACACATTTCAATTTCACAAATCCCCATTAGTGCATTATGGGAGTGTTAAAGAAAGAAGCAGAAGAGTCAGTACCTCACATGCTGGTGTTTGTCTGATTTCTGTACACTAGTATGTGTTTCACATTAAATTTGACCTGATGTTTCCATAGTTGCCATAACAGATCTAAAATGATACACTGGCAGAAAAAGTGAAAGTAAAATTTGTAAAAGCTTTCATTTGTTTGATTATCAGGTGCAGAAAAGTCATTGCCCTCTGTAGTTAATACAAAATAAATCTGACTTTGACCATTAGACTTTTGGCAGAATACATCACACACACACACACACACACACACACACACACACGTCATGGCGCAAAATTAATTTCTGGTAAACTGCTGATATTTCTGATACTGTGTTTGAAAAAGTTACAGATTTGTTTACAGAATCAGAGCCATATTACTCAAATGAAAAAAAAAAACTTTCAAAGTTTTCAAAGTTGTACATTTCTTTCTTTATTTGTGTTGTCAAACTGGACATCAAAACAATCCTGTTTAACACTCAATATGTAGCAATATGTTCAATTAGGATGTACATAATAAATATGGAGAAATCACATAAATACACTGTTAATTATTTTTAAGTCTTCAGCTGAAAATAAAGCATTTTAGAAAAGTGTTTCTTCTCTTTAATCAGAGACGTTTTGACTAAAACACCTTTAGCATTTTATAGTTAAAGGTTGTACCAGTTAAAAATTTACTAAAATAACTGGTGATCCCAGTGAAAGGGAAATAGATGCAATGAACATCTTCTTCATTATACTGTATTTCATTTTCTTATCTTACACTGGTTATGCCTCTAATTTGCTGTACTTGTAATTTTACACCAAAATGATCCAAAAAGAGATCTAATAGCATCAAACAAACTTCATTTTTTTAATATGTCACGGCTGTAATTAGAACTTCTACTGCAGTTCTACAGTGGTGTTCTTTCACTGGGCAGAGCAGTACAGCATGGTGTGGTTATTCAAACAAAACCAGAACTATCAGACACAGACACAAATGTGAACATTGGTGGGACCTGTGGAGGGTAGAAGAGTCTAAGATTATTTTTTTTTATTTGGGTTTATGTGAGTCACAAACAGCAGTTCTGGCAAGTTCACAAGTGTTTTTTGAGACAAATGTGTTTGAGCTATTATTGCTCTCCATTAAGTCAAGATCTATCCACACAAATAATGCTCAAGGGTGGAAAATGTGGTTGAATGTGGTTGACCACTGAGCCCTCATGCAGTATTGTTGAGAAACACTTGTGCTACCGTGATGGATATAGCCACACAGGCTTGGGATACTTGGCACAGTCCACCACTGCCTCAAGAAATGCAACCTTAAACTGTATGATGCAAAGAGAAAGCCTGTTTTTTTGCAGAAATGCAGGTGAATTGTCTGGACCTGAAGTCACCTGAGATGGACCGAATGGTGTTCTGTAATCAGACAAGTTCACATTTTAGCTTGTATTTGGGAAAAAATGACACCAGACACTATGTGTCAAAAAACAAACTAACAAAAAAACCATCATGTCATGGCATGGGGTGAATCAATGCCCACACCATAGGTGATCTGCTTGTGAAAGCACCCTTGATGCAAAGGATTATGTTGGTAATTTGGAGACATATTCTGCCATCAAGTTGTCATGTTTTCCAAGAAACTCAGGACAATGCCAGGTTTGACTCTGCACGAGATGTGACTTCATAGACACAGAGTGTGTGTGCTTGACTGGCCTTTGGATCTTTCTGGAACTTTCTCCTATTGAAAATCATAAAGAGAAGACAACAAGGACCACAGACTGTTAAGCAGCTTAAGGTATTACATAATGTATCTTCTTAATTTTATATACAGAACTAGAGGCTTTACGTCTTGAACAGTAGAAGCGTTATTAGAAGAGCTAAAGATTTTCTAAAGAGTTGCCCTGCTGCTTATTTGGTGCTTCATATTCATGTTTTGTTTGATGTTTCTGTTATTTTGTCCCTGTTACATTTTGCCCATGCAGTACCACAGAAATTCAGGCAGGAGGCAGATTTTTTTGTTGGCAGTGAATGCACAAGCACTTTAACACACTGCCAAGGATTAATTAAAAGAGGAAGGGAGTCAGGTCTATGCTTTCCGTGCTGTTTTAACATCAACACCATGATGAACTAGAAGAAATTTAGTTATTTCCTGAGTTTTATTAGTTCAATATGATGTGAATGTGGACATGTTGTGAACTTGTCATAGCTCTATATATCCCCTAAAGCTGATTTTTCTGCTGAGTTTCCAACTATGAACCTGTAGTTCAGACAATATAAGTAATGTCAACTGCTTTTAAAACAGATTAAAAACATATCTGTTTACGTCATGTCTTGGGTATTAGGTATCTTTTTTCTCTTGTGGTTAGTTTTGCGTGTTAACAAGCATAGACACAGTATATACAGCTTGAACTGCATGCACTGAAATTAACATTATTACTGGTATAGCTTACATAATTCAACTACATTTCTCTGTCGGAGTCTCTTTTATGTACTAATACACTGGCCAGTTTGCACCACTCAAAATGAGTCCACCCTTACACAACAAAACACATGAAAGTCAAACTTGAAGTGATAATCACATGATCACATGAATCAATGAAAACCCATGTAACACCATGTGAGTCATATGATTTTCCATGTTCATTCAATTTAAAACATCTGTCTGTGTGGCCATTCAAGGCAGCCAATTTGAAAAAATATAGCAGGCACACTGTAAATCCCTTCAGAGGTTCACATAAGCCAATACTATGGACTATAAGATCACCCCACAGCTGTAATATATAAGAATTAATTGTTATCAGGGTTGGACAAACTATCGCCTAAAGGAGATCAGTCAGTCTGTTCAAGCAAAAGTCAAGGGCTGCATTTTCTTCCCAGTATTTAACTGCAGGGTGATATCCAGCAATATCAGAGCAGATCAGCCAATCAGAGCTGAGTTCATAAAATTATTAATGAGCTCACCATAAAAGATCAAATGGCAAAATTATAGGTTTTAAAGCTGAATATCTGGACATTTTTAAATTAATGTACTTTCTGTGTAGACATCAAAGAACAAGTTAAATAGAAACTGAATAAACAAAACAAATTGAACAGTCAAAAATGCTTTCTAGTATCCCTTTAACAAGCAATACAATACAACAGGTAGGAGTTATCACACAAACACATGCAAACAGCAACAAGAGAAAAGCTAACCACTTCCTATCATTACGCACATAAAACCAGAATAGGACAAACACAATCACGGTCTTTAACTTTCTAACCAGAACAGAGAGATACATTAATTTTATTTTAATTAAAACTATAGAATAAAGAGTTTATATATCTAAACTTCTCTTGACTCATCTGTAATTTTAGCACTGTTTTCAGCACTGTAAGCATGAATGTAATTGGGGAGGGATATGGGGGCATGTCCCCTGCACGTTTTCAAAAGGCAGTTCCCCTGCAGTTTTTTTCCATCCAAAAACAATGTTACAATATATTAAATGGAGACGGGTTGAACACTAGCACCCAGTGGAAAACGGACACTCAAACTGAAGCCTGTTTCACCTTTAAACTGCCCACAAGCTGTGATTGGCCATCCCCGCTATCACTCGATCAAACAGTTCCTGGACTTGTAAACTGGTGTTTTCCAATTTGTACAGCAGTCAGTGTTCACCTTCTACTGTAAGTTGTTAATGTATGTTTGTTCTGTCTGGGTCATGTCAGCTAGACGGATTTTAATATCAGAGGTTTCATATTAAAATCCATTAACATTAACATCTGAATCTGTGTCTCTATGTGTGTCTACCAGTCTGTGATAAGCCGTCCATTTACATGCCTCTAAGTTTAACTACTGTCAAAATAATTCAGAATTTCTGCTTATTTTTACTCAAGAATGAGGTATAATTCTATATAAATGAGGTCTATTACATACAGTCCAAACATAAATGTAAAATTGGTGGTAATGAGTTGGAGTGAAGTTGACAAACAAGGTAAAACACAGATTTGGGTGATGATTTTATGCTATATGCTTTTAACAGTTTATTAATATTTAATGTATTAATATTTTGTTAATGATTATTAATTTTATTATTCTACTATTAATAATAATGCTTAATATTTATCAGTAGTATATTATTAATAGTAACTAATAATTCTTAATAAAATATTATTTTATTTGATTTATTTTTATATTTTATTATTTATAATTCTTAAGTAATGTATTAATATTTATTAATAATTAATAATAATAATTTTATTTATGCCATACTGCACCATAATCAAGCCAGTTTTGTTCACCCTAGAATCAAGCCAATTGTGAAACCCCTCCACCTCTGAAATCAACATTTTGTCCCTGACTGTAAGAAAGTGCTTTAACTTAACAGACAGTTTTTAACAGTATTATTCTGTTATACACAAAAACCAGCTCTTTATTGTGAAATGTATTGTGGCTGTAAATTCCTTGTGCTCAAGTTCTTATATGAATCCATTCTCATTTCCACATTAGTGCATGGCATTTAATTATTAGTTAGTATATCAATTTCTAACTTGTTTTTGGTGTATTTGGTTGCTGGAGCTTCAGCTGTGTCCAAAATTGATTACTTAGGCAGAACATACTTATGTAAAGCAGTAGTCATTACGTCCCCGCCTGGCCCTCATCCACTTCCTCGTGTCATGTCTCCACCCCCTGTAATGTCACATGATTGTTCTGGTCTTTTCCCTTGTTAGTGTCTATTTACTGCCCCTATATAGTCTCCTCTGTGTTTAATTGTCATTGTCAGTCATTGTATGTAGCAGCGTTGTGTCCACCTGTGTCTCATGAACATTTCTACAATAAACTTGTTTATCTTGGATAATACTCCTGCCTCATGTCTCGTCACCTACATTACTGTAGTCTTTTTCATTACCCAAATGTGTAGTTTCCACACAAAACAACTGCATACACCATTTTAACCACCACTGCTCCACTATTCATTAAAATTCTCATTCACAGACATAGAAGCTTAATTTGGAGACATATTATTTTCCTTGTAAAACCCACAGTGATTTCATGTTGATGAGAGATGGAGATAAATTTCTTTATGATCTGTATGACAGTTAGCTTGGTTGGCTAACTAGCTAGCTGATATAATCTTATATTACCTCAGCTTGTAATGCTAGTCATAAAAAAAGTCCCTTCCTTTTTTCAGCATATGTAAGAAAGATACAGTAGTTTTTAAGCAGTATATTATTTGCTATTTAAAGTAATCTATCTCATGCTACATCATGTCTGCACTAAAGCTAGGGTGACCAGACATCCTCATTTACTCTTTTCATCCTCTGTCCTCTTTTTGAGACTTAAAAAACATGCCCGGGCAGAATTTCACAAACGTCTGGTATTTTGTTGTACTTGAGAAGCGTTTTGTTCACAAACTCTCGCCATCCCCCTATTCCGTTTGGTTCGCTTGATTTAGATTTCACGCTATATTAAATGGAGACCCAGCTGAAATACAAGCCGGTTTCCCTTTAGGTTGCCACAAGCTCATCGATTGGCTCTGCCGTTTCTTGCTAATGTGTGATTGGTCGTTGCTGCTGTCACTCCCTCAAATGGAGTCTGGACTGCAATTTGGCCGGCAGGCCGTTAACGTGTTGAGCGTTTGTTCTGCCTGTGTCACGTCAGCTAGACGTATTTTAATATCAGTGGTTTCATATTAAAAATCATTCATATTTACATTTGAGTGTGTATCTGTGTGCGTGTGTCTACCAGTCTGTGATAAGTCATCTATTTACATCCCTCTAAGTGCAACTATTATCAAAATAATTAGAATTTCTGCTTATTTTTACTAAAAAATTAGGTATAATTCTGTTTAAATAAGATCTATTGACCATACACTCCAGATATATGTGTAACATTGGTGATAATGAGCTGAAGTTGACTGAAAATGACTGGGTGATAATTTTATGCTACACGCTTTTAACAGTTTATTATTTATAAATAATATGTAATAATGTATTCATATTTTATAAATGATTAATATTAATTTTTATTACTTTAATATTCACAATAAAGTTTAATAATTATTATTCGTATATTATTAATAGTAACTAGTACTTATTAATAAAATATAAATAATAATTTATCAATATTTATTAATAATTAATAATAATAAAATTTGTGTTCAAGCACTAAAAAAAAGTATTTGAACATGTAATACATCATACGCACAACTAAGGTATCCTCTTTTTCATCACCTCAGATCTGGCCACCCTACTAAAGCACATTGAGAATTTATTACTAAATGAAAAAATCGTACATATATAAAGCTGTCTGGTTATTAACAGTCAATATACACTGAATCAGCATTCCTGGCATTGTGGCATTTCACAAAGAAACAGAGGAACAATCTGTGTCCTGTTCTGATAACAGTACAGTTAGCTTATTCTGACACACTCGGTCATGTTGTGAAGCCACATTCTGCAATGTGGTCTACATCCAGAATATCACAGTGTGTTAGAAAGGGCAGTGTGTAGGATGATCAGAGCAAGTAGACTGAGAAGTAGGCAGAAAGGCCCAAAATCCTCCTCCAGTAAAAGGTTTAATGGAATGAAATAATGACTGAGACCAGCTACCGAAAATTAAAAACATTGTAAAAGAAATTTAAGTTAGAATTCAACTTCAGCACTGAATTATTCTATAAGACCTGCAGCGGAAACATATCCAGCTTATATCAACAATGACACTCATCTTGCAGAGCTACTGTTCTCTCTTAAAAAAAAAAACATAACAAAGTAATTAATGTGAGCAAGTCCAGGAAACCAGTCAATGTGTTGAGCCAACAAAGCAGAATGAAACTAAACACAGTAAAAGGTAATACAGTAGAGTAAAACTTTAGTTCTGTTATATATATATATATATATATATATATAATAAGCACTATAATAAGCACAAATCCATCTAAACTGTAGAGTTGAGTAAAAGTGACTAATTGTTACCTGCATTGATATGTGTGACATCGTGGCATCACACTGAAAGTCTGCAATGGGCTAATACCATGACACACTTCACCATGGGTGAGACCAACAACTACAGCTTCAGCTATGAATGAAGTAATGATTCATAAATATAAAAGAACAGTTTCAGGTATTAATGCACAATTCAGTTAGTAAAGAACAAAGTGAAATGTGAAGGTGTGAATATTTCTGTAAGATGTGATAAGTCTGTGGGAAATAGCAAGAGATGTGTTTGGCAGAGATGTGGAGGGAGGGTCATTCCTGTACGCTTTCAGGAAATGCGTCAGTTATATGAGTATAATGAGTCAGACATGGGGACTGAACATCTGTTTATAAATTAGTGTACAGAACAAAGTATAGAGTATATGATTGTATATTGAGTATATGAAGCTAGCAGTCCCAATAACACAAGGACCTCATAAAAATACAAGTTAAATATTGTGTAGGGTCATAAATAATCTATTTGAAAAGAAAAAGCATATGCAGGTAAACATGACTGTTATTTGATTTTGTAGAAATTATATTCAGTAATTCCACCATTATAGTAGTAATGGACTGTTTCATGTTATATGATGACAAACCACTACAACTAAGGTATTTAATTGATAACTACAGTTTTAAAAAGAGGTCTGCTACATTTCCAATGTAAACTTTTGTTCAGTGTGGACTGAGAGAGGCTTAAGAGCAAGTTAGTAAAGCACAATATAATGTTTAGTGTTTCTGATTTGTCATACAACTATAACATCATACACAAGAAAATGTGAAAGTGCATTTAGGTTCTGTCACAGGACCTAAGGATCTAAGTGCAGAGAGAGGAACAGTAACTAAAAAAAAACTAAGCAAAACAAAGCTGCAGCCGGTAGTGAATGAGTGTAGTGGAGGTGGAAAGACATGGTGCACACTGAATGCCAAAAGGAGGAGGAGGAGCCGCTGTACCACACCAGGCCTGGAATTACAGAAAATAACAAGGACAGAATCATCCCTGACTTTCTTAAACTAGGCTTAGAGTAGAAGAAGGACTGGGAAGAGGAGATTTAGCAGGCAGAAGTCAGGGCAGAGCTGGAACCCTGTTAACCAGTCTGTAAATGAGGAAACTGAAATAACTGAATGAATGAAAATGGCTCCTCTCCGAATAAAGCCAATAACCAGCCGAGCAAGATGAGATCATTACTGGCTCTGACCAATGAGGATACAGGAGCTCGCCCCATCAACCAATCACTGCACCAGAAAAGGAAACCCATTAGCTCTGGAAGAAAAGGGCCCGCGCTAGCAACCAAATGCTGCTCTACGAGGCCAGTCCAATCACCGCTCTTCAGGGGCTGACCCATGCTAATCCAATTGCTGCTCTGCGGGGGTGGACTCTTAATTTACACTTCTGTGTCTAGTCAGTGAGTTGCCTATGGCATATTAATTCATTCACACACACCGGGGTCATTTTTAGAGTAGCCAATTCACTTGATCTCCATGTTTTTGGACTGTGGGAGGAAACCCATGCAGACACAGGGAGAACATGGAAACTCCACCCAGATGGGGACTTGAGCCCAAAACCTCAGCGCTGAGAGGCGAACATGCTAACCACTAAGCCACCGTGATGCACTGCAATTACATTGAAAAAACACTAGATAGTATAATGTACAGTTATACATAATGCCAAGGCAGGGCTCAACATAATCCCAAGGCAGTACAGAACGCCCCTCCACCAGCTGTACAAAATTCTAGGGTCACACAGACACTGAACTAAAACAGAGGAAACCAACCTCATTCAACAGGACATATGAGGAGACTTGGCAAAGTTGTTCTTTGATTTCACACCACCAGCTACACACACTACAGGTCCAGTATGAACCTCAGACAGCTGATGGTGGACTAAAACAACCTCAGTAAGAGCAACCTGTGACACACCGACCACAGCACATTGAAAAAAATACATTATAACACGCTCTGGGAGGCAACGTTTTCAACACCTGTAAGAGACCAGCACACTTAACATATGCTAGAAAGATCCCAGATGAGCCCCCACTTGTTACATAGCTTGATTTTGTGCCTTGTGAACCATTTTTGAGTAGATTTGGCCACATGTTTATGGTCATTATCTTGCTGAAAGATCCAGTGATGACCCATCTTCAGCTTTCGGGCAGAGGCCACCAGATTCAGATTCAAAATATGCAGATATTTTAAAATGTTCATGATCCCATGTATCCCAAGGTTCCCAGGTCATTTGGAAGAGAAACAGGCCCACAGTATCATCAATCCTCCCCCATACTTAACAGTGGGCATGAGGTGTTTTTCTGCGTACTCATCCTTGTTGTTACACCAGACCCACTTAGAGTGTTTATTGCCAAAAAGCTCTATCTTGGTCTCATCTGACCAAAGCACATGGTCCCAGTTAAAATCTCAGTACTGCTTGGCAAACTCCACCAGTTTACACTTATGAGTATAACTCAGGAAAAGTTTTCTCTGTGCATGTAGATAGCGCCTGATGGTGGTTTGGGAGACCTCATAACCCCAAGATGCTACCATTTGATTAAACTTTTTTAGTGTTTTGAACTTTTTGATGATTGCTCTGACTGTAGATAAGGGCATCTGCAGGTGAGTGGCTATTTTCTTGTAGCCATTGCCTGATTTATGAAGGTTGGCAAACATCTGCCTTACTTGAATATTGTGTTCTCTTGTCTTTCCCATGTTTAAGAGTGAGTAAGAGAAATAGGCCTCTGTGTAATGCCATATTTATACCCCAGGAAAACAGGAAGTGATGAATTACTAATTAAAGGTTCCTAGATACTTTGATCCACTTTATAAAGTACAGTAGAAATGACATAAATTGTTCAAATACATTTATTTCCAAGAAATTGTTAAGGGTGCCAATAATTGTGGAACAGGTCATTTTATGGGAAATAATTATTTCTTAGTCAGGATGTTTTCTTTTTTTTACTTGAGTTGAAGGTTGATTTTTTTCTAATTTTTTTTCAGAGTGAGATTATGCTTCTGTAATAAAAAGGCTCTTAACACATTTTAACTAGGGGTGCCAATAATTATGGAGGGCGCTGTATACACTAGTACAAACCGGATTCCAAAAAAGTTGGGACACTAAACAAATTGTGAATAAAAACAATATAATGATGTGGAGGTGCCAACATCTAATATTTTATTCAGAATAGAACACAAATCACAGAGCAAAAGTTTAAACTGAGAGAATGTATCATTTTAAGGGGAAAATATGTTGTTTCAAAATTTCATGGCATCAACAAATCCCAAAAAAGTTGGGACAAGGCCATTTTTACCACTGTGTGGCATCCCCCCTTCTTCTTACAACACTCAACAGACGTCTGGGGACAGAGGAGACCAGTTTCTCAAGTGTAGAAATAGGAATGCTCTCCCATTCATGTCTAATACAGGCCTCTAACTGTTCAATTGTCTTGGGCCTTTTTTGTCGCTCTGTTCTCTATTAGTGAAAGATCTGGACTGCAGGCTGGCCATTTCAGTACCCGGATCCTTCTCCTACGTAGCCATGATGTTGTGATTGCTGCAGAATGTGGTCTGGCATTATCTTGTTGAAAAATGCAGGGTCTTCCCTGAAAGAGATGACGTCTAGATGGGAGCATATGTTGTTCTAGAACCTGAACATAGTTCTCTGCATTAATGGTGCTTTTCCAGACATGCAAGCTGCCCATGCCACAAGCACTCATGCAACCCCATACCATCAGTGATGAAGGCTTCTGAATGGAGCGTTGATAACAACTTGGGTTATCCTTGTCCTCTTTGGTCCTGATGACATGGTGTCCCAGTGTTCCATAAAGAACTTCAAATCGTGACTCATCTGACCACAGAATAGTCTTCCATTTTGCCACACTCCATTTTAAAAGACCCCTGGCCCAGTGCAAACATCTGAGCTTGTGGAGCTTGCTTAGAAATGGCTTCCTCTTTGCACTGTAGAGTTTCAGCTGGCAACGGCGGATGGCACGGTGGATTGTGTTCACTGACAATGCTTTCTGGAAGTATTCCTGAGCCCATTCTGTTATTTCCTTGACAGTGGCATTCCTGTTTGAGGTGCAGTGACGTTTAAGGGCCCGGAGATCACGAGCATCCAGTAGAGTTTTACGGCCTTGATCCTTACGCACAGCGATTGTTCCAGATTCTCTGATTCTTTTGATGATGTTATGCACGGTTGGTGATGATAACTTAAAAGACTTTGCTATTTTACGCTGGGTAACACCATTCTGGTATTGCTGCACTATCTTTCTGCGCAACAATGGTGGAATTGGTGATCCTCTTACCATCTTGGCTTCAGAGAGACACTGACACTCTGAGAAGCTCTTTTTATACCGAATCATGTTGTCAATTGACCTAATTAGTGTTAATTGGTCTTCCAGTTGTTCATTATATGCTCAATTTCTTTTTTCCAGCCACTTATTGCTACTTGTCCCAACTTTTTTGGGATTTGTTGACACTGTGAAATTTTGAATCAACATATTTCTCCTTTAAAATGTTACATTTACTCAGATTAAACTTTTGATCTGTCATCTATGTTCTATTACGAATAAAATATTGACATTTGCCATCTCCACATCATTGCATTCAGTTTTTATTCACAATTTGTTTAGTGTCCCAACTTTTTTGGAATCCGGTTTGTAGATACAAGACGGTTAAGCGCAACTTCAAAGGGAACAAGCAGTGCCAAAGCAAAGAAAGGAACAGAAAGGAGTTAACCTACCTATCAGGGAAACTAACCTAACCAAAATACATAGGTAGCACCTGCTCCTAACCTAGTGTGTCTAACAAAATACTTCCTACATAGTATATTGTAAGGGATCCAGTGTAAAACTGGCGGTGAAGGCGGAAATGCAGAGGCGGGGATACGATGTGGTGGACCAATCAAAGCTGCTGTGGTCTGCATTGACACAATTCGTAGTTACATTTCTGGAGAGATGCGCATCAGGGTACGGCATAGCCTATGATGTAGGGTCCACAGCTATGCATAGCCTACAGCATAGGTTTCACACAGAAGTTTAAATTGACCATTACAGGATCAGTGATATTTAATGTGAAATGGAAAATTCAACTTTAGAAATAAGGAGAAATAATGGAAATTTCAATATTAGAACAATCTGGATTAAGGGGCCAATTCCTGTCTCACAAATATTTATATATAATACTACCTTTGCTTGTGTTAGCATGTGTTATGTTACACTATGAGTTAAATTTGTCTTGACTTGTGTTCTTACAAGTTTGTACAGATCTGAAGCTGACAAGCATGAATTTCTCAATAAAAATGTAAGTAAAAAATTACAATTTTTGGATATAAGATTTAGAAAAAAAATAACAGCTGACCTATATTACAAAAAAATTAATTTTCTCATAAAATTGGCATTAATCATATAAAGATGCTTCTTGTTTGTAAAGCTCACAACTAACAATGCATGTCATGAAAAATACTTTTGGGCACACTGATTAAACTATACTGCAGTTAAACAGTATTGTCTAAGTGAAAATATATATTTTTCTACAGAGAACAAACATCTGCACATTTTAAACCAAAACTTCCTTTTTTACCAAAAAACAAAAAAATACAGCAGTTCACGACATCACTCACATTTTCCTTTTTCCATCACAATATCATGTGTGAAATCTCACAGCAACCTGATGTTTCAAGATTTACCTTGAAGGTTTTTTGCATCATGATAGTAATGTTTTTCATCATAAAAGTTTTTTTGTTTCTGAGTCATACTGATATTATTTTAATGACCCTCTTGTTGTCTGTAATATATCATGATTTTACATAATGCACAACTCATAGTGAGAGACAGGCAGGGTAAAGTACGTGGCACAGTTAGGCGTATACAGTTACAACAAACAATATGAGAAGTTCACATGGCCTTCATTTACATTCAAAACTGTTCATTTTTGGAAAGTGTTATTCACATTCATTAAAAACTTATTTGGATGCATGTATTTTTGTGTATTTTCATTGAAAAGCTCACCCAGTTCCAACAATATATAAAATACCCTGAATTTATTTAATTTGAATGAACTTAATGAATGTTACTCATCATATTTTCCATTATACTTTTTACAATTAACCCTGCCTGTGGGGTATATAACATTTGCACTCATACGACATTCACCTGAACTGTTCATAAATGGAAAAAAGGTTTACTTTGTACTTGTAACATCCATTTGTAAAAAAACAAAACAAAAACAAAAACAAAAAAAACAGGCTTTTACAATATTTTGAAAAATATAACATATGAGTTATAATGATAAAAAAGATTTCCCTAATACAGTTGGTATTACATTTATTACCATTTTATTGCCACCATTAACACGGTATATCATGAAAAAAATACACCATGTTTAAACCACACCCCAGTTAATCTGTAAACTGGTTAAACTAAATCACGGTTAAACTGCACCCTACTAAAACTACACCCTGTTTAAATTGTATCCAATTTATACTGCACCCCTGATAAACTACACTCTAGTAAACTACACTCTAGTAAAATGTCACCACGGTTATACTACACCTTGTTTAAACTACACTCTAATTAAACGGTATCCAGGTTATACTGCACCCCAGTTAAACTATGCTCTGGTTAAACTACACCCAAGTTAAATGGAACCTATGTTAAAATGCCCCCCAGTTAAACTATGCTCTGGTTAAACTACACCCTGTTTAAACTACATTCTAATTAAACGGTATCCAGGTTATACTGCACCCCAGTTAAACTGTGCTCTGGTTAAATTACACCCAAGTTAAATGGAACCTATGTTAAAATGCCCCCCAGTTAAACTACGCTCTGGTTAAACTACACCCTGTTTAAACTACATTCTAATCAAATGTATTACAATTGTACTTCACCCCAGATAAATCATGCTCTGGTTAAACTACACCCCAGTTAAACGGCACGCAGATTATACTGTACCCCAATCTGGTTAAACTACACCCCTTTTAAACTACACCCCAGTTAACTTGTAGCCAGTTTAAATTGTAACCTGGATAAAATACACTCTGGTTAAACTACACAATGGTTAAACTACAAAAATCTCACATTGCTTAAACAATATGTTCTAAATAAAAATATGTTCAAAATAAACTTTGTACAATTTTAATACACTTTGTATTTACTGAAAAGCCTTTTGGCACATTACAAATATGTTTAATTTTTTAATAATACCAAACAGTATTAATTACAACATTCTCATTTAGCCATTTCTCTCTCATCATTTCTCTCTCTCTCTCTCTCTCTCCCTCTCTGTCTCTCTCTCTGTCTCTCTCTCTCTCCCTCTCTGCGCTCTCTCTCTCTCTCTCTGCTCTCTCTCTCTCTCTCTCTCTCTCTCTCTGCGCTCTATCTCTCTCTCTCTCTCTCTCTCTTTCTCTCTCTCTCTCTCTCTCTCTCTCTCTCGGGGGTTAGTGTTGAGAGAACAGGAAGGTGAGCAGGCGAATGGGACAGGAAAGGGGTAGTGGGGGGTTTCCACAGCATGGTGTGAGGGGGAAACAAGTGGGTAGAAGAGAGAGAGAGACCTATATAGAAAGAGAGGGGAAATAAGCACTTGTTCTGCTTGTGGTGGACAAAGTGACGCAGAGAGGTTGACAGACACAGAGACTGTAACACAAAAGAAGCGGAACAGGAGTACAGTCTAGAGCTGAGCACAGCAGAGGAAAGGAAATCATGCAATGAGAAGAAATATCTCTGTAAAGAGCATTACAGGACTAAACATCTAACCTGTCTCACTGTTGACGGAAGGACGTCTGCTCATCTTCAAGAAAAAGTGCTGTAAAGACAAAACAGAACAACAGACCAGACATGAGCAACACTTGCTCTCCGGGTCAATATGACATTGGACGATGCTGTAACCTCTGTCCAAAAGGTGAGAATAACTAAAGTCAGGTTTATATATATATATATATATATATATATATATATATATATATATATATATATATATATATATACAATGTCCTGAGAGATGCTTTTTGGCGGACCATAAGTAATATCTTGTGCCTACAAGTGTGAGACATTTGAAAACGCCTTCTTTCAGGATTATATTTCTGTACTTTTATAATAAAGAGCTTTTCTGCTTTGCATAGGGAACAATACTGCACTATTAAATACTACGTTTCACATTGAATTATTACATTTTAAGCCTCAGGACTCAGGACTCAGGACTGTATTTGTTTACTTCCTAGACAGGAATTTAAACTTAAAAAGCATTTGGCGCCAAACAGAAAACCTTGAAACTTGGAGAGAACCAGACAGCATAAAACTATGATACGTATAAAGCAGAGGTAAACAGTCTGTTTCAGTTGCTTTGCTGCTGTAAATAAAGGGACTGTCATGTTTCTTCCACAGGGAAATACATTTCACTTCACTGTACTGACTCCTCAGCCACAAAGTGTGAGACGTGTGCTCATGAGACCTACACAGAACATGACAACTATCTGTCCAAGTGTCTGCCTTGTACTCGATGCCATGAAGGTAAATTTCAATCATATATGTGTCAACTAATAATCTAAGTTTAATGTACGGCAAAGCCTGAGTGTAGGTATTATTCCTTTACTGAAGATAAAGATGTTAGCAACTGACACACTCTTAAATCTAGTCCAAATGACTCATATTCCTACTTTTTAGAATGTTGTAAGTTTACTATTCATAATAAATCAGAAAAAAAGGCGTAATAAAGCTATGATGCTTTATAAATAAAGTTTATTATTGATTTTCTTAATAAAATAGCTGTTGGCCGATATATTTCCTTGGATCTACCCATATAAAAGAAGCACTTTTATTAAGTCCCTTCTCTGCATTTCCCCCCAAAATCAAATGAAATAACAGAATATGTCTAATTATAAGTTAAATAGTCTTATAATAACATTACAATCTTCTCAAAATGTGAAAGTGTTTGATATATAGACTTGATTTATAATGATTTAATGAAATATGTGAACAGCTAGTGTTCTCAATGTATAAATGTATTACTAAAACAAACAAACAAGCAAAAAAATAAAAGCTGTAAAAATGTACTGAACCCCCTTAGAAGTGCTTTTTTTAGTCAATATGATCTTAGCATAGGTGGAACTGTTAAAGACTGATGAAAACTGATCTCAGGAGATCCGCATATTTTAGTGACTTTAGTCATTCTAAAATGTCTTTTTTTTTTAAAGAAAAATCTTTCATAAGTAAATGCCTGAAACTGTAGATCATATCAAAGTTTCTGCTCACAATAGCCTATTATTTATCCCTCACTTTCAGGAAAAAGGTTACTGCATGTTATGTCCCCTAAAGAATAAACCATGTAAATGACTGTGCTCTTTACCTTTGTTTCCTCAGACAGTCAGTATGAATTAAAGCCCTGCAGGGAACATAGTGACCGACAGTGTCAGTGTAAAGATGGTTTCTACTGTACGGACTCTTCTTCTGATCACTGCATGCACTGCAGTCCAGTGAAAAACTGCCCACCAGGAAATGGAGTGCATACAATGCGTGAGTCACACAGTCTTTCACTGCCTCGAACAGCTGCACTCCCACAATTCTGACTCTCATCATTCATTTGATGTGGTTAACGTTGATCCAAAACCACCATATACGTCTTCAGTTTATCTCATCCAAATCATGCTCTCAGACCAGCTGCTGTTCTTCTTTCAGCCCCTTTAAAGACCTGGGGCAGTAACACACTGATTACAATATTATTTACATTACATTACATTTAGCGGACGCTTTTATCCAAAGCGACTTACAATAGTGGGAAAGTACAGATGCGAAAAAAATAATACTAGAGTTGTACTGAGTGCATATCAGTACTCATGGGAAGTATTTGGGATCACTAGAGCAGGTGCTCTTTGAAGAGCTCGGTTTTTAGGAGTTTCTTAAACCCAGTGAGGGACACCTCTGCTCTAGTGGTGGTAGGCAGCTTGTTCCACCATCTGGGAACTACTGAGGAGAATGTATTTAATACATTATTAAGCAATAATTCATTATAATAGTAGTAATCCATGGTAGTTAAGGTATGAATAAGAGAAGTTAATAAATCATTCATAGTAGCTACTGAATAATGCATAGTACCTTAGAATATATAGCTCTAGTGGATGTGTTTAAGCCTACAACACCTCTACCGATTGTTAGAGATGTCACAATCCCACTGTGATAAGTTCAACACCTTCTTAAAGAACATATAGTTACTCAAATGTGCTCTGCCAAATGGTTGAGCAGAATGTTAAAGGCTTAATGAATAATCCAATGTATAGCAGTCACTGACTCATTCATAATTACTAATAATTCAGAGTTGTTGTTATTGTTAAAGTGGGTTAAAGTGTATGAATAAGAATATGAGTCTTTTCTTCTAGCCAGCAAAATATCAGACACAGTCTGCACACCCTGCCCAACAGGAACCTTCAACAGTGTGCATGATTATAAAACACCCTGTGTCAACCACACCAAGTAAGTACTATACACACACACACACACACACACACACACACACACACACACACACACACACACTCACTCACTCACTCACTCCTACAGAGGCAGTCAGGACAGCATACATTTACACCCACCCAACAGACGGAGAGGATGATGATAGTCTGATGGGATTTGACTATGCCCCTGTTCTGCCTCTGTTCTGAAATTTGAACTGGAAAAACAAGTTTATATTCTTATTAACCTTTAGAAGTCCAGAGTAATTGTTGCTTGTATAGTATATGGTTTGTATAATAATTACAAAAAAAAACAAAAAAACTATATTATTATTAATGAAATGATTATATAATAATTTAATTTTTTTATATGTAATACTATGTTTTATAATTAATATTAACATAAAATTGTTTATAAATAATATAGTTTAATATTTAATATGTTAATGTTTGTGTAAAACAAATGTGGCAAGAAAGTAAAAGACTGCAAAGACCATATGCTCAACTTTAAAAATCATAATGTAACATTTGCTTTTTCTTTCCTAGCTGTGAGAACCTGGGTCGCCATATACTGATGCCTGGCAGTTCCACTAATGATACTGTGTGTGGGGCCAATATCCTGAAACCTCCAGTGCCAAGTAAAGAGAATTACTTTCTTTAACAAACACAAATCTTCATGTTCAACAGTCAGTTAACAGCTTTCCATGCAAACACAAACTCTTCTACAGTAAGACTTTAGGCTGCTATGCTTAAAGAATCAGCTCAGAAAAAAAAAAAACATTTACATGATTTTCCTCAAACATTGAGTGCTCCTTGACATAAAATGAGTGGGTCTACAAATCTATGTACATGGTAAATTAGGGCTCACTTGTGCCCCATTACATTCAGTCTCATACAGTTAATCTCATTTGTTTTTTCCTCGTCCAATTGCCTAAAAACTTTGATAAAGCTTAAATGATTTGCTTATTTTAACTAGAAAACAACCACAAAAAAGCAGTATTTGCTTAATGTGCCAAAAGAGTTTGAGAAGTGGGGGTCCATTGATTATTTTTCACTGGAAGCGTCCTTTGCTTTGAAAACCCGGGATTTTATATGTAGCCTACCATCCAAGACAAACAAAATTAAATGGACATACAGACGGCAGCTACTGATGGCCTATTTTCATAAATGCAAATGTTTGTACAGATAAGTGTTGTTGTACAATGTAACATTATCAAGTATATTTGAGATATGTTAATAACTCAACATGCCAAATTGCTTGAGGCAGGAACTTCCATTACTTGTTAGAAACATTATCCCTAACATCAATTTATACTGTGAATAGTATTAATTTAGTAAATTCAAAACCACACACTGTAAATAGTATTAATGAACTACACTCAGTACCACATGCTGTGAGTAGTATTCATTTCCTAAACTCAATACCACACACTGTGAATTTTATTAATTTAGTAAACTTAGTACCACACACTGTGAATTTTATTAATTTAGTAAACTTAGTAGCACACACTGTAAATACTATTAATTTAGTAAACTCAATACCACACACTATAAATAGTATTAATTTAATAAACTCAAAACCACACTGTGAATAGTATTAATGTACTAAACTCAATACCGCACACTGTGAATATTATTTATGTAGTAAGCTCAATACCACACACTATGAATATTATTTATGCAGTAACCTCAATACCACACACTGTGAATATTATTTATGCAGTAACCTCAATACCACACACTGTGAATATTATTTATGCAGTAATCTCAATACCACACACTGTGAATATTATTTATGCAGTAATCTCAATACCACACACTGTGAATATTATTTATGCAGTAATCTCAGCACCACACACTAGAATGGACAGTTGAATGATACAGGTCATACTAAATATAATGATATTTAATATATCCAGAAAATATATAGTGACATATGTGACAAATATGTGAATATGAAGATTTTCAGTCATCATGCCATAACATATAGGTCAGTCTCCTTGTGTATGTTATGATTGGTGGTGATGATCCAGTTTCTTCCTCTTACAGATTGTTACTGGATGCTACCCGCTGGTCTGTGGGCAGGGCTAGTCATGACAATACTCATCTTTGTTTTCGTGCTTCTTTACTTGTGGGCCAAACGCAAATCCCAACAAACAGGTATGCCAACTACAATATCCCTACTCATGTAGTTATGTCTATCTCTGTGAGTAGAATTAAAGAACTAAGATCAATATAACTATTTACAAGTAATTATATAAACACACACATAATCAAGTACTAGTGCATCTCCAAAAATTTGAATATTGTGAAAAATTCATTCTTTTTTAATATTGATACTGTTTGAACAGTAATTTACTCAAACTTAATTAAATAATTAAGTAATTAAATATTCTACTAAACAGAGATTCTGGTTTTCTCATTTTTATGAGCCATTAAGATCTACAGTAAAACTAGTTTAGTTTGAAATATCTCACTTTATTTTATTTTATTTATTTAACCTTTATTTAACCAGGAAGTCTCATTGAGATTAAAAAACCTCTTTTTCAAGAGAGACCTGGCCAAGATTGGCAGCAACAAATACAACACATAGATTCACACCTCAGTAAGACAACCACTTAAAAAACATCAAATAGACAAACATTAAAAATTTAAACTAAATCTACTTATAAACTACAGGTGCAAGTTATAGAGTCAGTCTCAAGACATTTCAGTTTTGATTTAAAAGCACTCAGTGAAATTAACTCTGTCAGCTTCCATTCTTTCTGCAGTGTATTCCATGTAGAAGGTGCCGAATAGCAAAAAGCCTTTTTTCCCAATTCAGTCTGAGCAAATGGAACAGAAAGCATCAAAAAGTCTTGTGAGCGGATGGAATAAGAGAGTGTTTTTCTTATCAATCAAAGTACAAATGTAAGAGGGAAGAAGTTCACATATTGCTTTGTATATAAATATATACCAATGGCAGAGCCTTTTGGTGGCCAAAGCAGGCCATTGTACCCTAGAGTACAACTCACAGTGATGTGTCAATGCCTTACAATTTGTTATGAAAGTCAAAGAGCCATGATAAACAGTGTAAATTTTTTACTTTACATGTCAGTAATTACATTTTAAACAGTAAATGTACTTTTCATATTATTTTTATTTAGCACTATACATAATATAGTTAGTTGTACACTATTCATAGTACAGTTAATATACACTATATATACTTAAAATTCTGTGTTGACATTTTTATTCCTACACGTCTGACACTTTTCTGTTTAAGATGTCAAAAAATGTATTTCTCTACAAGTCAAAATTACATTACAATGTTCACAAAGTGTGTCACACTTGCGCAATGAAACACACACTTACGCACTCACACACTGTACACATAGAGGAAGTGAAGAGGAAGTGGAAGCGAGTGCTGTAATGGAATGATATTCATTATTCTCATAACACAGGTACAAACCAAGATACTGGGAATAAATTTCATTCACTACATGCCATTATATTTTTGAAGTACATTTAAACCAGTGTGTCAGGTAGTACTGAACAGTCCTTTAAATGCAGGAGGCACTGAAATTAACCTGCATTAAGGCGGCAAATCTTTTGACATCAGTTGGATTTGATTATGACTGTTTAGGAAATCATTTGGTTCATCAGTAAACCTCAGATTTCAGCAGACCTGTGCCTGAATGCATTTTTTAACTCTTATCAATAGCTAACTGTTCAGTCAGCAGATGCAAGTGACATAGATGTAATACAGATGTGTATAGATGTAATACAGGATGTTGACAACAAGAGAGCAAGTGATATGACAGATAACGTATACACGCAAAAACTCTCTTAATGCAAAAATATTACGTAAAGCTGAGTGCAGATGAAGCCAGAGAGGAAGGGCAAAGGTACACCACATCCGTTTATTCTAACGTTCCCTCAACACACATTGATCAGCACCTCAACCCCACAACACACACTCTAGAACTGTCAGATTCAAATGAGGTGCATCTGTAAAGTCCATCAGTTAAAATAATTATGATTAGCTGTGTGAAATCCTATTGTTTTTGTGTGTTTAGGAAGTACTTCACAGTGTTCTGACAGCTTGTGCATGCTCCCTCCTGACGTCATCAAACTTCCAAAAAGCCCTGAAATGGAGACACAAGGTAAATCACATTGTGCAATTTGACACTAAAGACTTTCTGAATTACTTTTTAAAGTCACAAGTGCATGTCTGAATATTCAATAATATAAAAATATTATTTTGTCAAGTCTCAAATTCTTTAAGATATAATAAGTTACAAACATTGTACTGCCAATAACATCAATTTTAATAGATCAATTTATCTTTCCTTCAACAATCCATCCATCTTCTTAACCACTAAACCTAGTTCAGGGTCACATTGAGTCCCCTTACCCCTTCACTGGGTGCTAAGCAGGGCTTTAAGCTATTTTGGCCCAGGACAGGATTTCAACAATCACAGGAGAAAAATTCTGTGAATCTGTGAACCCACATGTGTTTAGATTAGCTTTAGACTGACATGGCATTTAATCTGCACTTTAAGACTGAATTCACTCTGTCAGCCTGGAACTATGGGTTGTGCTAAAGGCTAAAAAATTGACATTTGTTAATGGTAGTTGTGTACGAAAATACTGGTAAAATTCAATAATACAGTATTGTATTTTGTAAGACTGTCAATTCTCAAAAACTATTGGCCCTGAGTGGCTCAGCGGACTATGATCTGAGGATTGTGAATTCAAATCCTGATTATGCTGCTTGCCATCTGTAGCCAGGGTCCAAGAGAGCAAAATTGGCTATGCTTTCTCTGGACAGGTAAGATGACACTCTCTCCCCAGCACTATTAAGTAACGTCGGCTGGTTCAGGCGTGTGCCAGGTGATCCATCAGATCTGAAGGTCCTGCGCTGTCCTCCGAGCACATTGGCTGCCCAGTGGCAATGTTTCAATAGCAGTTGGAAAAGGCATAGCTTAAATTCACATGAATCAGAGGAGACCTGTGCTAGTCTGCACCCTCCTAGAGTCAGAGAAATTACAAGTGATAGGGACAGTCAATGTATGGGCGGGTCGTTTGGCTACCAAACACATTGGGGAGACAATTTCGTTAAAATATAAAAAGAGAAAGAAAGAAATTAAGCAGAAGTAGTGCAGGTGTGGTCTTGCATTAGCAAACCAGCAATATATTAAATCATGTGTATTATGAAATGCATCATATTGCCAATACATAGCCTTTATGTCAAAGTGCAAACAGAAAACCTCAAAAAAGATGTTTTTAAATATTTTATAAAATACAAAATTTAAATTTATTGATTTTGATGTACATCAGTGTCAAAACGTTTCGTACATATTTGCTGAAAATTCACAGTCATGTCAGAATATTATGACCACCCCTGATTAGGAATGAACATAATGTCGTAGATGCCATGTGACAGGGTTTGTTAGGTGGTCATAATTCACAATATGACCATATATGTCTTTCATGGTAACAGTGTTGATTTGAAAGTGATGTAGTAAGAGACCCAATAGAGACTTATGTATTCAAATGGCCCAGCTTGTTTACATCCATGATTAGTGGCACCAGCTGATGACCCTGTGGCAGGCTCTTAGGGCACCAGAGGAGGTGCGGCAGGCAGGGATGCCAAGCAGTATACCATCATCTGTACATCGCACCTGATGGTATTTTAATAAATGGTTATAAATAACTTAAGTTGTTAAAAAATGAGTAGGCCTACATTTTTCAGGGGGCGCTTCTGAAGGTATTCTGTGTTTTTCCAAAGCTAAGCCTGAATGTTAATTCATATGCTATACCGCAGCCCACGGTGAAGTGTGCTGAAACGAGAGTTTTGAAATGAGTGGGACTTACTGAAAGTGTTACAGTACACACTGACGTCAGCACTGCTGAAGAACTCAGGGTTGGATGAGCTCTAGAAGGGCTTTGTGCATGTGCAGGGAACAGTTACACACCACAAATTCAAATACAGTAACTCTAAAAGCTACCTACCACACTCACAAGCCACCCACAGTGAAGACTTGTAGATTTTAACTCTTACGTAGACCATGTGCATACCAGCCAGCCTACAGAGTCAAGCAGAGATGTAAAATTAAACTAAGCCCTTCTGGACATTCAAGCTCAGGTTTTTCCAAAGTTATGTGTGCAATTCATTGTAATAGACCACTGTAACAATTCGATTTCATTGTACAAATGATAGTTAGCTTCTGTTGTTGTTATTATTATTTATTAATGATGATAATATAACATCATATTTTAATGAGAATTAATCATAATGAACAGGTTTCATGTCCAAACCTATAACTTTTAACTTAACTACATTTAAGAGACAGTATTTACTCATTTCAAAACATTTCTAACACAGACTCAAACTATCAGTAAAACAAGCTAAAAGTAAAAATAGTTTAAAGTACATTTAAATAAAAACTGGTATGGCAATAACATCCCCTTAACTCTATTGAGGCATTTGTTTAATATAACACTGCGCATTTCATTTATTTTTCAATAGTCACCAGTCAAGATGAGAACTGAAACTAGAGAATATTGACTAAAAAGTCCCTTTCTAAGGCCACTGTGTGTTTTTGTGGTGCTTAATTTTCATATGCATGACTGACTGTATTACACTACATCAAAGTGTTAAATATTGCACATAGGTGTAACATTTTGCCACAAGACAATATGTGACCCCGCCAGGGAAAACCAGGCCAAAGTCACTTGGCAACTTATTGAGGTATCGTGTCAATATCGTGTCACTCACTTTAGTGACAAAACTTTAAAATTCTAAAAAATTTTGATCAAAAACAAAACTTAAATTCACAAAAAAAGTTGTTTTGAAAAAAACTAATTTTGAAAAAAAAGAATGACTTTGACCTGGTTTTCCCTGGCGGGGTCACATATAATAAACATACAGGTGATCTGATGAAGGTGACTGTAAATCTGACAACCTTCCACACTGAATAAATACTTATAAAAGATGTGGTAGGGAAAGTTCTTTGGCAGGAAAATACCAACAATCTCCTTCACTTCCCTATACACGCTACACTTTTGCATCACTTCTCATCTGCTGTAGTGAACTGAACTGTTTTGTAATTACTCACTAAGTATTCTGTAATGTTCATAAGAATGTTTAAAGTGACTGGAATGAAGTGTCATCTCTTTTGAAGAAGTCGACTGTAATTCAAATTCCCATAACTTATAGGAAAATCAATCCCAAGAGTCCCAATAATCTCATTTCAGAAAACCAAAGCTGTGCCCAAAACTGCATCCTATTCACTATATAGTGCACTATTTTGGAATTCTGTGTCCAAAAATAAACTACATAATTTAACAGAATTAGCACAGAATTTTCTGTGCACTCAAACAATCCCACAATGCACCACAATAAGTAGTGTGTAACAATAAGTCCCACTATGCACCCACTATGCACTGAGATGTTTAAATTGGTTATGTGATGATAGCATCTGCTGACACAGTAATAAACAATCCCACATTAAATTTATTACCTTCATGAATTATGTTTCCTGTAAGTGTTCAATGTAGTGATCCAGATTGTAAAATGTAGGATATAGTAATTAGAAGACCATTCTGGATATTAAGTACATAATCCAGCTTGTTCTCTACATCCCTTGTGTGTATGCTCACTAGTGTGAGTGCATTCAGAAATCACAGGTGAGAAATGTAACTCTGCTAAGTTTTATTACAAACCGAAACCAAGACACAGACATAAATTTTGCTCAGTGAGGGTGTTGTCTGTGTTTCTGCCTCCTCATTGGCTGTTCTTGCGGGCTGCTATTCTGAGATAGTGAGGAAGATACAAAGCTTCCGGACAGTTAAAAAGCAGAAGAATATTTCAGAAGCAAAGTCTCATTATTTTACTTCTTCTCTGATATTCAGACATGATGCCTTTGTAGCTGATACAAATCTCATGACAATTTTTTGTTTCATTGACAAAAAATACCCTAGACATGGTAACAGAGCTGTCCATGTCCCACTGTGTTGCCAATTACTTCTTAATTTTGATTTAACATGTCATTTGATTAATGTTATTTAAATATGGAGCCAATTTCTAATATATAAATACAAAACCATCAACAACAAAACTAACAATTGCTAACAATTAATGCTTGAAACGTAAAAGTGTGCAGAACTGAGACCCACTATGACTGGTCACATTCCTCTGAGCTACAGGAAACGTAATGGTAGGGCATTAAAAAATCAAACCAAGTCCTACTGATTTTACCACTTTTTGTTTTTTGCTTTTCAGATGTAATCATCAATAACATGAAGCTGCCTACCTGCACACTGGAGTGTGATGGCCATGGAATGACAACGATGACCGCATCTGAAATGTGTGGACACTCAGCCAGCCTGGTTCAGTGTGGGGTTTTCCTTGATGTCCCATCATTCCTTCAGTCGGAACCACAGGAGGATGAGTGGCCTGGATCCTGACCAGTCACAGCTTCACTTATATCTGCTTTTATACATCTCTTCACCACCATGGACAGCAAATCTATACGCTTCATTTTTATATGATACATAACTCATGCTTATCATTTGTCTTATTTCAGTACAATAAATATATTTTTGTAAAGAATGTCTTTGCCATTTATTTGTATGTTTAAGAAGACAAATTATTATGCACATATTAAGTCAATGTTGTGGTCAAGCAGAAACTGAGACTAAATAAGGTCTGAGCACACTCTAGCACAAAGAAAGAGGTAGCAGACAAATGCAGATAAAAAGACAAATTAATAAAGAAAGGGTAATCCAAGTACATAAGTCAAAATATGTTCCCGGGTTGAATACCAGAAAAGCTTCAAAAACAGACAAAAGGGCAAGTCAGAGAATAGTGATAATACAGTAGGGTGACCACCAGACATTCTCTTTAACTTGACATGTCCTCTTTCTGAGACTTAAAAACAGTGTCCGGGCTTAATTTCACATACGTCTGGGATTTTGTTGTACTCGAGAAGCGTTTCATTCACAAACTAGTCTTGCCCTCCCCCTATTCTGTTTGGTTTGTTTGAGTGAGATGTTACACTATATTAAATGGAGACTCAGCTGAAATACAAGCTGGTTTCCCTTTAGGTTGCCACAAGCTCATGATTGGCTCTGCAGTTTCTTGCTAACGTGTGATTGGCCGTCGCCACTGTCACTCCCTCAAATGGAGTCTGGACTGCAATTTGGCCGGCAGACCGTTAACGTGTTGAACGTTTGTTCTGCCTGTGTCACGTCAGCTAGACGTTTCATATTAAAATTAATTAATATTTACATTTGAGTGTGTGTCTGTGTGCGTGTCTACCAGTCTGTGATAAGCCATCTATTTACATGCCTCTAAGTGTAACTATTATCAAAATAATTCAGAATTTCTGCTTATTTTTACTCAAAAATGAGTATTAATTCTGTGTAAATAAGATCTATTGACCATACAGTCCAGACATATTTGTAACATTGGTGATAATGAGCTGAAGTGAAGTTGACTGAAAAAAATTGGGTGATAATTTTAGCCTACTGTACATGCTTTTAACAGTTTATTATTTATAAATAATATGTAATCATGTATTAATATTTTATTAATAATTAATATTAATTTTTATTACTGTATTATTCAGAATAACATTTAATATTATTAGTATATTATTAATAGTAACTAGTATTTATTAATAAAACATAAATCATAATTTGTTAATATTTATGAACAATTAATAACAATATAATTTGTGTTCAAGCACCAAAAAAAAAGTATTTGAACATGTAATCCCCCCCCGGCTAAGGTGTCCTCTTTTTCGTCTCAGATCTGGTCACCCAATAATACAGGCCAAGGGCAGAATCCAACAGAGGTAAACAAATATATGAAGAGCTCAATCAGAAGATTAGATAAAGACATGCAACACTATAGACTCTAAAGATAAACAAAAGAAAAGAACTACAATGCCTCTAAAGGCTAACACAGCTAGAAATATTACAGAGACAAACTAGTCTTAGAGAGCTAAGACTAAGGCTAACAAGAGACAAGGCTAAGTAAAGCTTAGACTAAGGCTAAAAGGACAAAAGCAGAATCAAGGTCAAAAGTACAGAAACAAGGTCAACCCAGAAGAAGATAAATATAAAGGAAGACTTGGTAAGGCAACAGATGAGGTTGGCAATACTTAGCAATCTATAGAGGTTTGGGCTAGGGTTTAAATAGGGGGGCTAATGAGAAGTAAAGTGAATGCAGTTAAGAGAGTTGCTTGAGAGGGGTCCTTAGGGAATTATGGGTACTGGAAGGCCCGGGAGTACTACAAAGGGATGGAACTGAATGAGCAAGGGCTGATGGGAGATGTAGTTTGGTGAACACAGGAAAGTATAGTCAGAAAGAAAGTAAGTGAGAGATGCAGGAGTGAGGGAAAAAAATGAGAAAGTGGAAAATGGACAGGGGGAATGACAATCAATGCATTCATGAATTACTCATTTAGTGAATTTGCTGAAAGGACTGTGTGTAACAACTAAAGCAAGAACTTCATAAGTGTAAAATAACTAAACTGAGAAATACTGTTGTTACAAGTTAACAGCTAAACAATAATAAGTTATAAAAGTAGCCACTGCTTTAGAGTGCCAGAGGTCTCAGATTTTTGGGGGTATTTCTCATTTTTGGTGGCCTGTCTCAAATAATGACATTTTAACTTAATTGAAAGCACAGGAAAGTAACTAAAAAGAAGTAGAATGGTAAACATCTCACTGTGCTTGTTTTGGACAAGAGGCAGCTACAGTCTACTCATCCAATTCTTCCACATACCTACCTAGTTTAGAGAACACTGCTGTGTAAAACTCAGCTTAAAAGCTACCAAGTCTCAAATGAGTCCACAACAGCACCATCAACATCTTTTCAAGGGACAAGCTAATCCAAGGAAAGCAGGGGAGTGGTTACAGGACAGGTGATCAGTGTTTTCACTGTAGGCTACCCTGCAAACTGCAAATTATTTTTAAGTTTTATCATGAACTGAAACCAAGACACAGACATAAATTCTGCTCAGTGAGGGTGTTATCTGTGTTTCTGCCTCCTCTTTGGCTGACTGTGCTTGCAGGCTGCTATTTTGAGATAGTGAGGATAATACAGCTTCCAGACAGTTAAAAAGCAGAAGACTGTTTCAGAAGTAAAATCTCATTATTTCACTTCTTCTCTGATATTCAGACATGATGTCTTTGTATCTGATACAAATTTACTATTGACGTAGTGTCGAGTCACAATCTTACCAAAAGCAACTTGTGATATTTCTCTAAAAAGGCAAATATATCACTGCTGTCACCTTTGCCAAAGTGAAGGAGATCACACATTACTGAGAGCAAGCTGACTCACCCAAAAACTCAAAAACCAAAGGCTCCAAGAACTTAATATCCTCTTCAACAAGTAGGCAAATAAAATCCCAGATAAACATACTTACTTAAAAACAATGTCTGTCCAGATGGTTCATAGCTCTGCAGAGAAGTGTTTTCCTAATTAAATTCAGTAAGGCTTTGTCAATGGGCTGATATTTTTCTTTTTTTACCCCAATTTTGTCCCCAATGTGTTCGGTAGCCACCATTTGTTGACTCTCTCTATCACTTGTAATGTCTCTGATTCTACGATGGTGCAGACTATCACAGGTCTCCTCTGATGCATGTGAAGTTAAGCTCCGCCTCATGCCTCTTTTCCAACTGCTGCCAACACATCAACACCGGGCAGCCAATATGCTCAGAAGAAAGCACAGGATCCCCAGTTCTGATGGATCGCCTGGCAGATGACTGAACCAACCAACATTACTTCGGGAGAGAGTGCCATCTTACCTGCCCAGAGAGAGAGCACTACCAATTTTTGCGCTCTCTGGTCTGGCTGCCGATGGCAAGCAGTAATCATAATGACAGCGCCTTAGTCTGCTGAGCCACTCAGAGCCTGGGCTGATAATTTAATCAGATTTTTGGCAAATGTTTGCTGAAAACCAAAAATCAGTAACCAGATAAGTTATTATTTCTGTTTCAGCAGAGTTTTGATGCAACTCTATGTCAAATGTTACATGTGGTAGCAGAATTATCCTTGGCTCACTGTGTTGCCAGTTACTTCTTACTTTTGATATAAAACATAATTTTATATAATATAAGTCTGATTTCTCATTTACACAGTTTAAATGCAGTTTAAAATTAAAGAGTAAATATTTCTGTTTGCATGAATAAATTGTCACGTTTCATGTAATGTCTTCAGTCTGTGTCTATGTGTTCAGTCTATGCCCTTTTCCTGCCCGTCATACCCACCTCATAAGCATCTTCACCTTTTCAGCCCTTGTGTGTCATTAGTTTAGTGATTATGTTCCCCTCTTTAAACCCTCCTGTTTCTGAGCCCCGTGTGAGTCATTTTGTTGTTTGGAGTTTGTGCTTTGTTTTCCATGTTATACACTTCATTAAATCAGCCTTCTTTGCAAGAGTGTCTACATTCTCATCTCTCCTGATGCCTTTGAACCTGACATAAATCAGCCATACAAACAAAATCTTGACTGCTACAATTCTGATGTTTAATAATGAAAAATGCAAAACTGCATTTGCAAAACAGCTGCACAGCTGCACATTGGAGTGTGACGGCACTGCCATGAAAATGTTGACCACTTCCAAAACATATGGACTCTCTGCCAGGCCAGTCATTTTTATATGAACTCATGTTTGTCAGATATATAAAAGCTTATTTTTACATTTATGTGACTTGGAAGTAACAGCTAAACAGCAGTTACACAATAAATATGCCAGTGTTAAATCAACACTATTAGAGTTAAATTAACACTGAGAGTGTTACATTTTGACACCCTCAGTGTTAATTTAACTCTAGTAGTGTTGATTTAACACTGGCATATTTACTGTGTAGTTCTCAAAGTAGCCCCTGCTCTAAGGTGACCAGATGTTCTTGTCTTCTGGGGACAGTCCCCATTTTTGGTGGCCTGTCCCTGGCAATGTTCTTTTATCTGAATTAAAAATACACAGGAAAGTCCTGAGAAAGGCCTAAAAGAATAAACATATCTGTGTTTGCTTTGATGCATCTGCTGCTATCTATTCAACCAATTTTTCCCTGTACACAGGGTCGGCGCTCTGCATACGCCCGCTGTGCGTGGGGCACGATTCTACAGGGGCACCACACGTCTTTCTTCAGCACCCACTCCTGAACAAACTTCAAAAATAGTCAGACATAAGGCCGTTGATTAGACATATCCGCTGTTTGGGGGGCCGCGGGTGGTTACACGCGTGGGGCATTTGCACACCAAGCACTGGCGCAGCACATACATCACTAGCTTTAGAGACTGCTGATGTGTACAACTCAATCAGAAGCCATCAAGTGTCAAATGAGTCCACATCACCACAAGCATCATTTCAAGATAAGAGGTAACCCACGGAAAGCAGAGGCGGGATATGAGACACCAGGTTATAGGTGAAGGCCACCATTTGATCTACATTTAGTGCATCTTCTTTAACTGTATCACTTTTCATAATCTGTATATGACATATGTTATATATGACAGTCATCTGTCTCTCCAGAAATGGAGCTGGCTCAGGGGTGTGTTTAGGCTCAGGCTATTGGTGTATATCTTACAAGGAAGTGTCCAAAATGACTTATGTAAAAATTTAGCAGTGTTTTTTGGACACTACTGTGGATGGAGTACCACAGTATTTTTTGTAAACATAGCCATAGATCTTTTTTTACTGCCCATTTTTTAATGAATATAAATAATGGGCTCATACAACCACTGAAACTTTTGTGGTTAATGTATCCCTGCTTCATTTCTGCCCAAGGTTCTGTTCATACAGCCCAAATCTGATTTTATCTAGATTGAATTCATGTTAATTTTTGGTATTTCGGTAGTCAAAAACCATGTGAAATCCAGTTTTTGCATCAGATACAAACCACATTTGGAGGTGCTTTGAAATGTGATTACAATCTGGTTTGTACAGACCCGTCTCAGTCCGGATGCTCTGGCCTGTCACATTGGATTTTTTAGTGCCTTTTGATTCATATGAGACAAACAATGACCACATTTAAAAAATGTGACCGAAGTGCAGGGATCCAAAAAGAGTGCCACAAAGGGCACCACAGCAGACTCCCAGGTTGCCAGATACTGAACCGAAATCAGCCCTACACAAGCTTAAAACTTACCAAAAATGTAATCTAATGACAAACGTTTGAGGAAGCTATAATTGCTTTTTTACAACTCTATTTTCTCATTCATTTTCTCTTCTATGTTATACATTTGAAGCATTAGTATGTATATGTGTATATTTGTATGCATGACTATTATTAAACCTCATGTAAGACCATCAGATAAAAGAAAAGCATTCATGAATGTGGGACCCTTTTGGTGACTTATGTGACTGATCTTGAAAGAGGGATCCTTTATTGGACTATTCTATTTTCTTCCCTGCAAGCTGCTCAGAGCACCATTACCATCTAAGCACAGCTTTGCTTTAATCTTTGTAATTGTATAACAGTCACTGTGGCCAAAATGCACAAAACCATAGTATGTTTTTGTTTAAGATAAAAAAAACAGTGGATATTTTAATATGATATAAATAATGTCCCTGGTTTTTATTTCAGAAATCTTGTCACCTTACACTGCTGGCAGGACATTGTGAAACATACCACACATCCTTCTGGTTGACCTATGGTCAGACAGTTCTCTTTCTGCTGATATCACAGTTCCTTTATTTCTTTCCAGTGAATAATGTACAGACTGTTAGATCTTTAACAGCAAAGCCAGGAACCATTACATGTAGCCATGGCCTGAGACGCTGTTTGTAGCAGTTAAAGATTATATACTCAGCAGTGAGAATGGACCAGCAAACCTGTTGCTTTAAGTAAAAGAGATGAGCTCTCAAACTGGGTTTAGAAAATGTAGTTTTAAATTGAGTTTTAAAATCCACATGTGGAGAAGTCTGAAGGCTTTACTGCCATGTGCTGCCATCTGGTGGTAATTATAGATCATTAAATTGGTAAGAGTGGAGCAGTTACAATGGATTTATCCTGCCCTCTAGTGGCCACAGTAAGGATTACAAGAAAAAAGACTTTTTGATACAATTAAGATTTGTAAGATTTGTAATGGCATAAACTGGTAAATTCCTAAAACTAAGCCTACTCCACTTCTAATCCAACTCTGTATTTTCAGGAACAAAGATTAAAGTTTTTTCTTCAAGGTTGGTAATCTGCAGAAGTGGCGCAATACATGAAAGATTTTTATCAGTCCCTAAATCTCTTAGAAACATGCAGGGACACAAGAATCCAAACAAAAAATTGAAGACGATAAGTGAGAATGGAAGGTTTTATATTTCATGTTGTTAGACCCAAGAACAGGATGCTGCCAAATGTTTTACATTTGAAAATGACATTCTATGGTAAGACTAAACTAAATCTCATGTGGGTGCTTCACTAATGTATCATTAGAACCAAACACAAAAACTCAGCCTCCATTCACACCTCGCATTAACAAGCATCCTGGGTGATCTAATCACAAATGGCCAATAAAGTGTGAACAGCATACGTTGCATCTCAAGGACACATTGTAATCTGATCACTCAAACAATCCAGAGGTGGTCAGAAATGCATATGACGACACCACCTGGTGGTTAAGGACCCAGTCTTGGAATTAGAAGGTTGCTAGTTGATCCCCTGGTAGAACATCCCTGAAGTGCCCTTCAGCAAGACACCTAACCTGGGTTAAATGCGGAGGTCAAATTCTTCTGTGAGCAAGAATATTGGTCAATGATTTTGCACTTTCATTATATTTGTAGTGTGAAAACTTGATGTGTCTGTCTTGATGCGTCACCCATGTCACTGTCCCAGCCAGAAAATATGTAAAAACTGAGATTTGTGAAGCTTTTCATGTCTCTTTCATTGTCTCCCTTCCATTCATAAAAGACCACGCAAACAAAAGCTCTGAACTCATTTAAATATCAAAACAAAAGCAGCTGAGAGTGACACCACTATTCCCCTCTTCCAGCAGAAATGCTTTGAGAAAGTCCATCACAGTCAGTCACAGGAGACACATGTAAAATACCAGGTGTGAACAGCTATGTGTATTGGGCACCATCTGTGATCAGATCACCCGAGATGCATATTAATGCCAGGTGTGAACGGGGCCTGTGAAGGTTGTCTGTGGCCTGTTTGTGGATCCACAAAACCATTTCCAACTGAGCAAATATGGGGGATATTTACCAAATCAAAATTTTACTAAAATAGACATACAAACCTACTGATTCAAAGAGGAAGACTATCAGTACAAGTGAAGAGATCTTCATGAAGGTTAAAGTTTCTTTTGCTGTAGTCTCTGGTTAAATACTATGTCCAGCTGTTTGATGACTAAGCTCTGTGGTGATTGGCTGAATTTCTCTTCCTCCCATGATTCAGATCTGTTCCCACAGTGCTATGGGTTCATCACACCCCCCTCCATCCAGCTTCTCATTCTACTTTCTTAAAGACCTGCTTGGCCACCACATTCTTCACCCGCAGCTCCTACAGACAGACACAGAAAGAGACAAGGGGGAGGGAGGGAGAGAGAGATAGAGAGATAGAGAGAGAGAGAGAGACAAGGGGGAGGGAGGGAGAGAGAGACAAGGGGGAGGGAGGGAGAGAGAGATAGAGAGAGAGACAAGGGGGAGGGAGGGAGAGAGAGAGAGAGAGAGACAAGGGGGAGGGAGAGAGAGAGAGAGAGGAGAAGAGACAGAGGGAGGGATGGAGGGAGGGGAGAAAGAGAGAGGGGGTGGGGAAAAAGATTTAAAGAGAGAGAAGAGATAAGAGACACAGACACAGAAAGAAAGAGAAAGGTATATGATGCAAGAGAAGTAGAACCATCAGAAAGTAAAATGGAGAGAAAATGGAGAGAAATAAGAGAGAAAAAAGAATAAGATGCAATGAGAAATAGAGAGAGAAAGTAAGTGATTGAGAGAAAGAGAGAGAATGAAAAAAAGGTGAGAGATGACAGTTTATTTTCTGCATTCTAACCAATGAATTAAGACACTAATTCATAATAAACCCATCAAAACAGTCAAATACACAGTTTGCTCTCATTAGGTTATCATGCAGGATGTGATATTCACTCACGAGTTGGATATCATTATGACACGAGAGAAGGCGGGGCTACATGAGCTGGAGATTAAAAAGATTTCAGCAAAACAAAAAGCATTTTGTGTGTTTGGTCATCAAAGAGCCCAAACTAATTGATTGTGCTCACAATAGTGCCTGTGTTTGAGCTTCTCAGAGAACAAAATCTTTAATCTCCTTTTCCTCTCTATTGCCTGATGCCTGGGGCCTCCATGTCCTTCACCATCCCTCACTCTTCTAGCTGTATTTCACCAAACAGTATATAAGATTTTAAAACACATACAGTATGGATAACTTTTTTACAGAAATGTTCACAGAGTGTTAAGGGCAGCTAAAATTTAGTGTAAACACATTTAAAAAATATTTTGCATAATTTTATCACTCACACACGTAATATTGGATCATTTTCTTCAATAAAGAAATGATCAAGTCTAATCATTTTGTCTCATTTGTTTTCTTTATTTTTAACACTTTTGTGACAATCTGCTGAAGTTTTAGTTGAAATGTATGCAAAAATATAGAACATTTCTAAAATTTCACAAACTTTGTAACCAGTTAATCCCCTGTAAATATAAAATATAAAAAATCTATACAGTGGAACCTCGGTTTTAGTCATTAATCTGTTCTAAAGTGCCTCATGATAACGGAAACAAATCATACCTGAAGTGATATTTCCCATAAGAAATAATGTAAATCCAATTAATCTGTTCCAGACACTCCAAATTTTAACAAACATACATTTTATATAGAATAACTATAGTTTTACATACAGAACACAATGAGAAATAAATACAAAAGACTAAAGAAATGAATAAATGAACATTTAACATCAGTCTTATAGGTTTACTGATGGCTCTGTTTTAGGGCATGCTGGTGTGGTCCAGCTGCAGCCTTTGTTTTCACAACTGTTTTCAGACATTAGTGCTACTCGCCGTTGCTTTAGTGTGACATGTTTTAGTTTGTTTTGAGCATTAACAATGAGAGACAAAGTCAGGATGAAAGACGAACATGTGGGTAAGTGATGCAAAAGTAGCCGGCGACAAAAACCGGGCGGATTAACTGGTTCAAAATTTCCCAGAAAAAAGTTGATGATAACAGAATTGTATGATAACAGAGGTTCCACTGTATTTTGTATATCTTGGTTCTGAACTTTAGACTTCGCTGCACTGTGGAAATGGTATGTTGCTTAAACACAGACATCTGAAAAACAGCATTTGGTTAATTTTGTTTAAAAATGTTCAATGTTCCATATTTATTCTTGGTATGCATTTGCTGATTAGCAGAATTGATCCCCCACTAAACATTTATCACCACCACAATGTTGTCTACTTTCTTATAATCTTGCTACAAGGCTGTCAGTAATATTGCTATTTGATGTAACATTTCCTTCTGACAAAACTACAATATTCAAGCCAAGTTCAATATTTATTGTTTACCAGTGCAGCACAGATGATATCTGCTGACTTATAATACTGTGTTTTATCTAGATTTTCTAGAATGTTCAGATAATGTCAGAATTTTCATTCCAACATTGTGAAAACCAAACTGCCATACATTGTCAAAACGATGCCACAACATCATTGTGTTTGCAGGGTCAGGACCAGTAACACCCCCTTCATAATGAATCCAGTTCCTTCCTTCAGCTGAATCCACTAGTGGAGTCAACAAAATTTTCAACCCAAGTCGAAATGTCAGTCATAATTTAGTACTCAACTAATTTACAGAGTGAGCTCCTGCAGTGAGATTCCTCTGCCTCATATATAAAAGTTTTTGAGTAACAACTACACTAGTAGTCAAAAGTTTTAGAACACCCCAATTTTTGCAGTTTTGTATTGAAAATTATTCAGTTTGACCCTCTGGAGTCTCTGATGTAGTCTGACATGCTGTTACACAGGATTTTGTTCAGCACAAACTCAGCAACAACAGTGTCAGAACAGTAAGAGTGTCATTAATCTATATTTTGATTAAATCTGCTCTAAGCTTTGACTTTCCAAAAACCTATTTTCAGATGTGCTGATATATTGTGAAAAACACACTCTAAACATTTCTAGTCAAGAAATGCTTCACAATAGTTATTAGTCTAAAGCTTAACAAAAGTGAGTTGACAGTCTTTTCCTCAGTCACTAGCCATACACTGAATATTTATGAGATAGGTGTGAAACACTCAGAAGAGGTTATAGGTTATATGTCTATAGTTCAGGATCACCTCAGCTGAGAGGCTTTTGTTTGTCAACATTCCACAGATTCCTGGCTGCTGGAACCCACCAATGGAATATCAGGAATTACCATGTCATTATCATATGAAGACAACGCAAGTCTTTTTGGTGGGAAATATATGCAGCCGTCTTATATATACAGTATATATACAGTGGTAACCCTACTTATGAGTTTAATCCGTGCAGGAGCCGAGCTCGTTAGCTGGTTTGCTCGTTAGGTGAATGCATTTTCCCCATAAGAATACATGTAAAACTGATTAATCCGTGTCAGCCAGCCAATATACAGTATACTTTAATATGCTAAATAATGTGTTTATATGGGTTTTTTAAAACATAAACGTGACGACGACGACACTTGTATATATATATATATATATATATATATATATATATATATATATATATATATATATATATAAAAGTAGATCTTTTACAGTTTCAGGATAAATCTAGGATAAAATCTCGCAGAGTTGTGTGGAATAAGTGCTTATGCAGAATTTTGATAATATGCCGCCAGCGGGAGAGCCGACTTCAGAGGGTTAATGTCTCATTGCACTCTGAAATGAAAGCATAGGAGTTAAATAAGAACTCATGGAATCAAAATGTATCTAAACTTTGGACACAAAGTAACATCTTTGTCAGATATAACTGCTGAACTTGTGACATTCTTTCTACAACAGACATCAAATATTCTTCAGACAGTTCTTCACAAATCTGCTGCAGAAGTTCACATAAATGTTGGCACTTGTAGGTTTGCTTTGCTTTTCACTTCATCCCAAATCAACTGGATGGGGTTTAAGTCTGGAGACTGTGCTGCCACTTCATGTTTTCAAGCTGACCATCTTGTGGTTTTTTCCTGAGGTAGTTCTGGCAGAGCTTGGACTTATGTTTTGGGTCATTATCTTGCTGTAGGATGAACCCCTGACCAACTAGACACATACCAAAACATTCTAAAACTGTTCTAAAACTTTTGACCGGTAGTGTAAAAAAGTAAAATAAAAAACAAACAAACATACAGTACAAAGCACAAAGCTGGAAGTGTCTGTTGGCTTGAAATTTCTTATGATAGTTCAAAGTATTGTCAATCCTCATTTCACTATGATTACTGTTCAATTATTTTAGCTATTATTAACTTTATTAATTATTAATATTTTATTTATTATTATTAAATTAATTATTAAGTTATTTAGAACAGTATGCAGAATATACAATAGTAAGGATTTGCTGGATTTCCCTTATAATCAGTGCTAAAATTCCAAAATCAATACAGCTGAATCACCATCTTTAGATGCATTTACATTTATTTACACTACATTTATGGCTTTTGGCACAATTAATGTAGTTTGGTGTGCATGCCCGAGTATTTTGAATGGTCTGCTGCTTGGAGGGTAACAATGTTACTCACTACACAATACCAACCACATGATAGGCCCTAATGCAAATATACGGTGTCAATTCTCTTTGTGATCTTACCAAGTGAAGCATATTTCCCTCCAGCCAATGAGTCCATCCCCTCCCTTCCTTCTCTCCTCGCTGAACACAGAGCAGCTTATTATCATCCCAGTCCACAGTGGTCTGTAACACACAACACACAAATACACCAAAAACATTTTCCAAAGACAACACATTCACTCTGTACTAGAAATCATCTGCATTTCCACCATGCTATGCTGCAATTAAGCAATAAAACCACACCTGGCACTTCCTCCCGTCAACAGCTCCCAGGTCCTCTGTGAACTCCTTTCCCAGTGTGAAGTCCATGTCGAAGTTTTTGAACGTGGTCACGGTCTTGATCTTCATGTGTCCTGTGTTGATGTCGTGCTCAATTTGCTTAGAGGGCTTCAGCAGGCACACGATTTTCCTCAATGCAAAATTCACATCTACACACAAGAGATAAAGTCACTGTTACTGTGCAATTAACACCTACTCTCAGAGGTCAGATCTCAGCTGGTGGCACTTTAAATCGATCAACATTTAAACTTCATAATCCATCATTCTGGATTCAGACGTATGAAAGTGAGCCAGTTGTGGTGCTCATTATTCCTGAAGCCATTTCTTCACAACTGTCACATGAAATTAAATATGGATGGGATAAAATATGGATGGTGACAGGTCAATTATCCCCAGTAGATGGATGATAACACATCATATTAAACCAGTTCAAGGTTCTCTGCATACAGTCCCAACCACCTGCACTCACTGTGGGAAACTGGAGGTGTGTCAGGCCCCAAACAGTCTTACAACCTTAAAATGAAAGGTTAGTTCAACACAGAGCTCCAGAAACCAGAATATAACTGTGTTTTGACCTGATTCATATGTATATCAGTGTGAATAAACACATTACATTAACACAGTCTAGATTTGTACCAAGAATTGTAAATAGCAAAATGTTTCAGTTCTCAAATTTGGCAATCAATGCTACAATTTGACTTTCAGTACTTCTGAATAGAAATAATAGTGTAATACCCTACCATACCCTACGCCCAGTGAGCGTGCAGGACACTAACCGCGATCCTGATAAGAATCAAGCGGGTGAGATAATGAATGGATGGATGAATATAAATCAGTTGCTGTAACACTGTATGTCATTGACAAATAAAGAGCTCTGTATGGATTACAAAGATTATATGTGCAAGAGAACAGACATGTTAGCTAAAAAGTTAGTTAAAACATGTGAAAATGTTCTGTTAAAAATAATAGTGAGTGTTTTTAAATTATAACCAGAGTATCAACTGGGTGTTAAATATCTTGATGTAATGGTATGAAAGTCTAATGATACTGTGATTCTGATATTGTGACAATGTTAACACTGGTAAAACTAATATAAAATGACATCAGAGAGTCGCTATGTCCTACTAGTGCCTCTGCACAATTAAGGCTATGGTGAAAAAGTTCATTTGTGTTCATAACTTTATTCATTATATATCTTATATTCATTATAGATTTCAAGCCTTTTTCTGTTTTAATGCTGTTACTCTCCAACATGATATTTGGATAGTAATTTACTCAAACTCAACATATTCTAATAATCTGAGGGTAAGGTTGGCGGACACAGATGTAGGTGAAGGTGGAAGTGTTTTATAAGACACAATCACAATAAAACTAAGACTAACGAAATACTACAGAAACTGGAGAACAAACAAAAAGACTAGATAAATAAACAGACTAAATACTACAAGACATAAATAATAAAAATCTAAGAAACAAACCAAATCAGAAACAAAACGACATACACAAACACAAGGTTTTAAATAATGAACACTAAAAGAGACACAGGGACAGGACATGACAAAGCATGATTGTGGATTGCTGATTTGCATGAGCTGTAAGTCATACTGATCAACAGGAAAACTAAACAAAAATGAAATATGTCACTTTATGTGTAATTAATATAATATGTGAGTTGAATGAAATTATAAACACATATAGATGGATTGATGGATGGATGGATCTTTATGGACATTACATAGTACAGAATACAAAATTTAGCATCTATCAGAAGTGTAAATAGCATAGTGCAAGATATATGTGTATGTAATGCATTACTATGAATAACATTATCAGTCATAAATAACAGGGCTATGGTAGTGAAGATAGCAGTGGGTAATGGTTATACACAATGTACAGTGTAAACATTGTATGGACTTGTTCAGAATATTGTAATTTGCTGAGATGCCCAATGATGTACACAACTGAAACACTTTTAATCACTTAATAAACTTTTAAATAAACGTTTTAATCACAATAATCACTTTTAAATCACAGTAAACTGTCTACATTAGTATTACTTGTGAGAAAGCCCAGTCTGTAACTGCTCAGCAGGGTGAGAAGATGGATTGTTGCAGGAGATGAGCTCATACTACAGGAATGAGACAGAGTCAAAGAGAAGTAGTCTTACCTAAAGCATACAGATAAGAATCCATGTTTTCCTGAGACACCATGTGGTAAAGACCGGTGTAGTTGGGTTTGGACATCTTTGTTTTCTCTCTGTGGATGAAGCTTCTGCTAGTCCTTCGTTTTTCGTCTCTTCTTCTTTTTAAACCTCAGATTAGCATATCCTACGAGATCAGACTAACAGCAACAGTTTGCCTGTGGACGCTGAATGGATCGGATTTTTGCGGAGTTCTAAAGTCCAGACTGGCTCGGTTTAAACTCCGAGTACTAAACCACCACCACAGCACAGCTTCACATCAGTCACCTTTCTGTCTCTCTCCAGCCTTCCTGCACGCATCTGACCTTCAGCAGAGGAGGAGCCTGAATGTGGAGAAAGAGAGCCAAAGAACTGGGAGGCAACCCCCCCACCCTCCTCCTCCTCCACCATCCCCCTCCAGTAACCTCCCCTGGGCATCAGGCCAAAGCTCTGAGTACACTGAGGTCCACTAGTAATAGGATAGTAAACCAACACTGGCTATCTTTGTTCTTTCACATTCGTGAAATCTGAGATTAATATGAAGTTAAAAAAGTACAGAACTGCACAATACAGTTCAAAGTGGGATACAGTATTAGTATTACAGTATTAGTCAAAAGTTTGGACACATGTTCTCATTCAATGCTTTTATTTTTTCCTACATTGTAAATGAACACTGAAGTCATCCAGACTATGAAGGAACACATAAGGAATCATGTAATAAAC
>BRDA01077473.1:0-58329 GCA_036984385.1 Crenuchus spilurus
TTTATGAAGCCAGAGGAGGTTTTTCCACTGCTTAGCTCTATGGACTCTCAGTATCTTATATAATCTTGTATACAGCAGTGTTCTGTTGTCTAGTGATCAATCAAAGAAGTGTGGTGTATAACAGAGGATTTCAGGTTGCTGCAGTTGCACTGAATAATGAAAGTCACTGGCTTTGCTGCCACTGCTGGATCAGAATTGGGTCTTTACTGGCCTGGCCAAACCACTCTATGGCAAGAGCTCACTTCAGCTCACGTTTTCTATGCGAGAACATCCAGTGCAGTTAAATGTGAACCAATGCAACATGCGATTTCATGTTGATGAGACAGCTGAGCTTTGTATACATCCAGCTAACAGCCAATGAGGCAAGGCGTTTTAACTGTAGCATTGCGTCGGTTCTCTCTCTGGCCGTCCTGCTGCTGCTGATCTGATCTAGGCCAGTCAAAGCTGGAACAAAGAGCTTTTTGGACTTCACATGAACAGCAGGTGCGCTTCCCCTCCGAGCCAATTTCCTACCTGCGGCGGCTCGCTCTCTCTGCCGTGATTTCTCACCCTTGCAATATCCAGCGCTGATATTCCAGCCTTCTTTGAGGTCACGCCATGCATCTACTTTTCACCGGCTCTGAGAGGGAGGAGACGGCATCGTCGTGGAGACAGCACTTATTGCTGCGTTTTGTTTCCCCACATCTTTTGCCATATCCCACCATTTATGATCACGACTTTCGTAGAACTGGGCAGCATTCAGTATATTTTATATCATTTTGTTTAATTAAATTCCATTCAGTTTGCTAAAATACTGTTTTGCAAACCCATAATGGTTACATGATTCTTTTAGAGTTTCACTAAAGAGAACCTTATGCAATATTGTAGATGGTAATCAAACACAACCTACACTCAATTATTTAATTAGCTTTTTTTATATTTTGAATTTTTCTTTCAAAATCTTCTGCTGATATTGTGGTGTTTGTTGTACTAGGGATTGATTTAGTTTTTCTCATTTACATCAAGAGTCAAGACTGAGTGTGGGAGGTGGTAATTGAGTAACTTTGCTTATTTATTGAGTAGACCCATGATCTCCAGAGTAGCCCTTCATTTTACAGTTTTATAGAGTTAATTTAACTAATTATGTGTTCTTTGAGATGGGAGTTAAGATAACCCTCAGGCCTAAAGCAAGCTCACTAAATGCTAGAGCTCCACTGTATGGACCAACTTGCAGTACATTATAAGCATACTGAAGAACCGTCGGTAATGGGATAAAAAATGAACCAATTCATTGGTTTGTTAAATTTCAAGAATACTTATGCATAGTCAGTATTGCAAAGACCAATATCATGATCACGATTAAGAAGTGGCATGTTGTGAAGTTCTAGTAAATGTGAGTTTGAAACTTGGTGTAGACTATATATAGTGAAGAGAATCAGCATTATGGCTGATTCAGTAATGGTGGAGGGGAAGCCAGTACTGGACGAGCGAAGCCCCATGGGGATACATAGTGACACCCCTGATCTATAGGACAGAGTGAACTGTCCACAGTATTTCCTCTGTTGGTAATACAGCAGGACTGGTCTTCCATACCCTTCAGTGTCAGTTCATCCATGTCTGAAGAACATTTTTTGTTTATTTTGGCAAGTTTTTTCTTCCAGTGTCAGCACACGGAAGTATATGCTAAAACATTTTTTACAGTCTCTCACTTTGTTTATTGTGTCTTTTTATATACATTTTCTACAAGCAGCACATATCAGCACATACATATATTCCATTTGTTTGTAGTGCTGTACTCTTAGTGTAGTGTAAAGCATAGTGAAAAGCTTTCATTGTTTGTTGATAATGGTCCTTTACTTTGAGCAAACTGATTGCTTTAACACAACTGATTGAGTTAATCAAATCTGAATATCTGAATAAATCTGGAGCTGAATAAAGAATATCTAAAACTACAGGTTAATGATGAGAAACAAAATGAAGAAGAAGCAGTCAAACCCTTTTGTTTTTATGTTCATAAGCATTATATCTTGAGCAAATAAAATGTTATTATTTATATGTTAATTAGGTTTTTATCCAAACTTTTGTCTTGTAGTGTGTATTGTTGTTAATCTGAAAACTCCTGATGAGATTCTAATTTTGATGACGATACATAAACTACTGTTCAGAGGTCTTAAACACAATATTTACAAGCATTCATCTTGACAGCAGATGTGTGTATGCTTATATTAACACAGTATATCATCAAAATAAATACAAATAAACATGAACACAGTTAAAAGTAACAAGATTAGCTTCTTTTTGAAAAACAAAGTTTTGTTACTTGTGTTCTCCTCAGTGGTCCCAGATCACATAGATTTGTTCAATTCAGTTAGCAGCACACATTAATTAATGTAATTAAGTACTAATTAGATAAATCAGATGTTGAATGAGAAATACAATGAACTGTGTGAGGAGAGGCTTAGAAAGATTAGATTAGATTAGATTAGTTTTATTAATCCCGAAGGAAGTTGCAGTGCAGAGGGTTAAATCAACACATGTACAGAAAATCACTGCTTAATGTATTAATATTAGTTGTGTTTATTCTAATATTTATGTTTTTGTAAATAAATAAACACTGAAATCAGGAATGGTCAGTAAAATATTACATGTATTTCTGTGCATTTCTGAAGGTTGTAAAGGTGAATAAAATTAATGTATATTTCTGTTCATTTATGAAAGCTGTAAAAATGAATACAATTTATGTTTTTAGCATAGTTGTCTAGCATCACCTGGTGCGTTGTTCTCTGCTTTTCTAGAGTGCTTTTTAATGTTATGTATAATAATGAATATGTGTGTAATAATGTATATTTGATTTCAGTTCTTTGGTGTCCTGTTTTTAATGTGGGAAGTTTATTCACTGTCAGAGCAGCATGTCACTGATCTAAAAGGATAAAGTCTCCTCTGATACTTGCTACCACATCTTGTCAAACTATTCCACCACATGCTTGGAGTAGAGTGCTGTGAGTGTTACTGTGTCTTGTGACCTAGCAGATGCCTTTAACAGTAGTGGTAGACTCTGATGTCGTTTTCTCCCCAGGAGAGCACAGCCAGTTGTGTTTTTGTGGGTAGACCATGGAGAATACAAGGCACTAGGGATCAAACCAATATATCAGTTGGCTGATAATATTCGGTCATACTGATATATTGTGACATGAATTTGTTGGTGTTGTCAGATGTTGATATTGATTAATTTTGCAGATAAATCAACAATATTTCATAGTTTGTTTTATATTATAAGTTATATGCAGAGAATATATAAACACTAATAAAAAATAAACTAATGAAACAGATGAACACCACTTTATTTGCAATATTTATTATGTACTATCTGAGTTTATGATTTTTATTGGAGTTTAAGAAATGTAGCAGTTGAACTGAAAGATAATTATTTAAATCACCAATGCACTGTTTACCCAGCTAACAGCTTTTTAATCTAAATCTACATCTAATGTTCAGTTTTGCTTGTAGGAATGATATTCTCTGAACTTTGGATGATCATTTGCATGTACATTACCTTTACATTTTTATATAATACTAGAGAGATACCAAAAAACAAATTTCTTGTGTGTATCAACATACTTGGCTGATATTTCTGATACTAATTGCAATTCTTATCATCAATGTTCCCAGACCATTTTTGTTGAAAGATACAAAAAAGCTACTTTATATAATTGCACACATAAAACATTTTTACAAACATTGGGAAATGTGGGAAATGTATGACCATGTAATGATAAAAGAACATTCTGTTAATGTTGCTCCTAACAATTAAAGGCCCTGCATAACATTAGCCAAAGTTTTGGGAATGTTCCCTGTTAGCTGAGTAAGTGAAATTACTGTAGTCCTTATCATTTTAGACCATGTTAAATATTTCATATTTTTTAACTCCTTAAATGTGGTATCTGTATCAGTCAGAAAGTTTTTATATCAGCTGTTTTCATACCCCAACTTGAATCCTGAACACAAGACTTGATTATCTGCTGAATGTGAACAGGGTAAACCACACGTGGGCCCTGTGGCTGCAGATGTAGGTGTTTTTTTTTTTTTTTACAACCAAACATTCAGTCATAAACTCATGTTCATCATGCTTAGTGAATGTCGTTGTGATTCCAGTATCACATTTAGTATTAATTTCTCATCTGCTCAGAGATAATCGCTATTAGATTGGATTTAGCAGTCCATTAAAGCTGATTTTCACTCATGCCATATGTAGAATTATCATTAGTATTTAATCCCATGCTCGAGCATACCACCTAATGTACTCTGCATATGTGTTTGTCAAAACATGCTCTAGCATGAGAGCTGTGGCAGTCATTTGGAGTGACTTCAACAAATAAACAAGGCAAAGTCGTGGCAAAAACAAAAACAGGCTTTTCTCGATGAATAACAGACAAAGCGGAGATTAAGATTTGCATACTCAAGGTCTGGACAAGAGTTCACAGTATGACATGATATTTTCCCCCTTTTCTTCAAAGCAATCGTTTTCATTTGTGTTTAATTAAGGCCGAAAGCCTTTGTGGATTGTGTGCACGCAGTGATGGTGCTTCATGTAAGCAGCCAGACAAAGGTCACGCTATGAAAGAAAGCCTTCCAGAAAGAGGGAGAGAGGTGGAGGGAGCATATGCATAGAGCTGTTACACAAAAGCGTTAATGTATTAAGCTTCACTTTCAAAGGGACTAATTAATAAAACAGGAGTGGCCCTCTCATGTTGGCTGTCAGCATGGACAAAAGCAAGCCTGTTAAGCTCCGGTCACTTTATTCCCCTGCCAGCCAGCTCAAGCTGCCCAAATGATGGGAGGCCCTATTTTGCCACAGGCAAAGGCAATCTCTAATCAGCTGTTAATGAGCTTAATTGGACGTTAAAATATCTCAACGTATGAAACAGACCACTCTCTGGCATATGTCTGCTACATGGCACAGCTGACTGTGCACTCATTTAAATCAGTTGAACGTCATTGTTTGGAAGTCTTTTAACATTGCAGTTTGCCACTGATATACACCTTGTGGCCTTCAGATTATTTACAAAATTGTGTAAAAGATCATAAGTTAATTTACTTATGATAATCAGTCAGATAATCAAAGATGTGCTTGGTAATTTAGATGTAGAAACCAGTGTTTTTCTGAAATTCACTAAATGAAAAACATTCTTAACACACCATTTGTTAATTCGTTCATTATTAAATGTTCACACAGTATACAAGACAGTAGATATCTGGAGTTTTGATATGACAGTGAGAATATAGTTGAAAAATAGGTTAAAATATTCACACCCTAAGTTCTGTCTAATATAAATGAAGAGAGAAAAAGAACATATATCTAAAGAGTTCAGGTTTAAAAACATGGAGGACTGTCTCCGTTAGCTAACCAGGAATTCCCTTTCCTAGATGTAGCTGTATTATAACTACCCTTAGTTTACTAATGTAGCTAATGTATCTAATGTTTTCAGTCCATTAATAATGTGTGTCCACACCACAAAAGCAATCACTGAACCTTCCTCAGCCAAGATTGTTAAAAGCTGTCAGTGTGCTGCAATGCAAATTAATTTTGCTGCATAAATTGCAAGCTGTGAGACTCGTTCCTTTTTGTACATTGCCAATTCGGCCCTGACCCAGGCCTGACCTCAGCTCCACCAAAAAAAATAAAAAAATGCCTGCGCTGGAGGGGTCAGCATATTCACCTAAAAACACAGCCACAGAAATCTAATAAAGCGCATTATGGAAATACGTTGTTCGGCCCAGCACAAAGACAGCAGATTTATTCCTCCTGTGGCTCGCTAATATGTTTGGACATAACGGCGTATCATGACTCACTTGGATCAGCTGCTCGATTGTAACGGGGGTTGAATATACAGCTGTGTGATTGTGGGCCAGTGCATTGATTGCAAGAACAGCACCACACAAGCGTTGACAGGGATCTGGGCGAGGAAATGGAACAGTCCAGGGGTCTGCTCTGTAGTGGCAAACCGCTCTGTAAAAATGTCAATATTTTAATCCCCTGCGTTAATCATTTTCATCATTTCGGTTGCATATCTTAATGCAGGCCGCCGACCGAGTTTTGAATTTTTGACCCTCAGATTTGATTTATGGGATCATTTTGTCAGTTGATAAAGCACAAGACTAGGGGCGCTCCATGGAGACAAAGCTGGAGGGGGGGTTATTGGAGGGGGTGTAATGGTAACTGCAGTCAGTTTCAGGCTGGTCAGTATTTTTGTAGGTCAGGAGAACCTTCTGCATTGGCATAAGTGATGTGTTCATCAATGATAATGCTGCTTTCATTTAGGGTGATGATTTATTCTAAGCTTGATGTGCAGTGATTGAGAACAGCCACTGTCAATAAGACAGGCAGATGGGCCAAAGACCACATGGCTTTAATTGTGCTGATTATTGGAGATCTTTCATAGTTGTATTGACTTACTGTCCCACTGTTGTTACTTACTTGATTGTTTCATTGTTTAAATGTAGATGGACGTGCTATTGAGCACTGTCACTGTTACACAGCAGAAAGGCCGCAGGCCTCAGTGTAAGTGCTAATGTCAACCCTGATTTGCTTAGGAATAATCCAAGTCTGTCAGAATCAATGCATATGTCAACAAATTACAAAAACTCTAAAGAGTAGCGTAATCCATGATTTCTTTTTTATTATATATTTTTTTCTTCCTAAATATTGTCATTTTGAATATTTGAACCTTAGACATTGAGGTTCAGTATGAAATTATTTACTTGTGTAGCTCACGCCACATTCTACCCAGTGATAAAAAAGATGTAGTATAAACTACAGACACTGGCCCACCCAAGTATTTTCATATTTGAATAATTTCTAGTTTACATTTCAGCCCATTATAACAAATTCAAAAATATTTCATATTCTTATGAATACACAAAGACACAATAGCTTTGAAAGAATTTTTTTTGATTGATCATAGTAAAAGGCAGGGGCCAATATACACTTAGCAAAACTGAATACTGCTCTCCAATAAATAATGCATGGCAGGCAGGTTCGATGTGCTTCATATGAAACTTTTAATGCAACATTCCTATTTACAATTGCATTTTTATCACCAAGTAGCAGAAACATCATATAGTAGATGTTAAAGAATGGTCAGTTACCACAGACAGTTAATCCCTTATAACAAATCAGAAAACCTGCCCGTTATCTTTAAAAACCTGTTATATATCATTATACGTTAAATGGCTTATAATGAAGCACCTGAATACTGAATTCTGTTTCTGCTTTTGGTTCAAAAGACATTCTGACATCTATGATCTTTGGCTGTAATGATACAGATATAACAGATAAAGTTTTTCTTTAATCTCAGAGCTTTCAGTTCACTGAGAAACATACTTACAACCAATATTTCAGTTTTGTACATTGCTAGATTTTCAGTCATGAGACATTCAGAAGCCATCATATGAAAGGTGACTGCAGTCATATGTTTCTTCACAGCATAACATATTTTAAAACTAAAAAAATTCTCTAAAAATGATGTAGGTAGTTTGAATAATAATTACAGACATTGATTAATTAAGCTATACTCATACAGGCAGACTAGCCATACCTACTGGGTAGCTTTTTATTTCACTGCTGTGACTGGCTCATTTTTTCCAGACTGGGTGGGAGAGTGTAATTTCTGGAGCAGTACGGCCGCCGTAGCCGTGTTGATGTTGATGTATTGCGGATTCATGCAGTGTGAATCTCTGCCTGGGCCTCATTTGCTTTCGGGGGCTGAGGAAATGCAATTTTGCTCCAGTCTCCCCGTGAACACTGAAAACCAACCGTGTGTGCTGTCGAAAACGTCCCACCCCAGCAGGGAGGAATCTTTCCCTACCCTTGGTCCAGTGCACCATTTTGTACTGTAATGCATTGTCCATATGTATTGACACTCCATCCAAACACAATCATCATGTAATGTTTAAGCAATAGGCTTTTTTGTGCATTTGTTTTGAATGTAAATCTTTCACTATTTACTAATATCACTCAGTATAGACATGCTAGAGTGCAGCTGCTGTGACTGTTCTAGCATGTGTTTTCTTGTCTATGTCTCTGGTTTTGCTTGCGCTTGCTTAGTTTAACTTTTGTGATCATCCAGACTGTGCATCTGTACATGCAGACTGAAATAGGGTGCGGTACACTGACCTTTACACCAGAATCACAAAAAGCCAAGGTCATTTTAGTGGGGAGTATTTAATATTATTCACTCTGGCCAGCAAATAGCAGATCTTCTTTGGCAATGCTGAGTTCTGATTTGATCAGCTTAAAGGTCAGCCCTGATATTATTCTGGTTTTTGAAATCCCTGTTTGACATCACAGATGTTTGAATATTCAGTTGTATTGATCTACTTTTATTATTAGTGTATTGATATATTCTTTGTATAATACATCTTCTTTATATTAGATATCTCCCATTTGACCACAACTGAAGAACTGAGTAACTAAATGTGCCTTCATATGTTGTTGTGTTATGTTATTGTATGTTAATCCTTAGAGGTGAAAACAAAATCTTATATCAATTAAACAATTTGTTTCTCTACATAAGTAGAAGAGAATCTGAATTTGATGGAAAAATGTGTCATGTTGCTGAATAAAAAAAAATCTGTATTTCTTTCCACATTTTGTCAATCATCAAAAGTCAGAATTTTACAATACAGAATGTAAAACTATTTCTGTAACTAATTGTGTAATTAGATTTAAATCATGGCAATAATTAAATCAAAATCATCCTTTGCACACCTTATTGTTACCTTGTAACACACCTGATTTGACTCAGGAACAGTGTATTAATGTACACCCTACTTAAACATTTTATTGATTTTCTAAGTGAAAATAAATTAGCACATTTTCTAATGAACAAACATCTATACATTGTTTGGTTTGTTCCAGAGTATACAAAAAATAGAAAATGTACATTAAAGCATGCAGAAAGTGGCATACGTCATACTTTAGTATATTCTTAATTAGAAAACATGTAATGTGACTCGGGCTGTTCACATAAATTTAACATGTGATTAATTGGATCCATGGTGTCCATGGAGCAAGAGGACTCCAGGACCAAGGCTACGAAAGACTGCATTAATCAGACATAGTCTTTGATTATGCATTTGCATTTTGTTAAACTCATCTTTTGACTCAAATCTAAATATCTATCAACTGAACACTACAGCAGTTTCAAGGACACACATTATTAGTGCACTGCATGAAACACTGGACCCCTTTAATCTTCCAGCAACCCACAAGAAGAGGAGGTAACACTGGTTGGCCTGATGGTGGCGCTATAGTGCAGTGCTTTATGTTTTGCAGTATATCTCTTGAAGGTTTTAGGTTGTGCATAATTTTTACCAGAATCAGTTCTCCTTAAAAACAAAAAGCCTAAAGAGACAATGCACTTCCACTTTGCTTCCACATGCTGAATTTTGAGCATATACATTATATGTCCAAAAGGTTGTAGACACCTGTTACCCAGTGCTTCTTCTGAATGGTATTAATAGAGAGTTTATCCTCCTTTACTGCTGTAACATCCTTTACTCTTCTAGGAAGACTTTAAACTATATGTTGGAATATTGCTGTGAGGATTTGATTGCATTCCACCGCAAGAGCATGGTGAGGTCAGATACTGATGCTGGAGGATTAGTTCAGGATTAAAAACTCCACTCCCAATTATTTTTGGTACATTAGATAAGCTTCAACAAAGATAATGTTTTTGTTTGTGCTCTGCATCTGAAACACACTTAATATTGTTTCACATTTGTTTTGTGGTTGGCATTACTTTACTTTGTCTTGTACATTTGTAGTAATTACAGAAAGCTGTAAGGTTGAGTCATAAATGGCATACTTAGGTTGAATTGAGAACAGAGCTACGTTCACACTCAGAATGGAAATTATGTCAAGCCTGCAATAAAGCAAGAATCAGATTGAAATAGTCAATCTTAATATGCCCTATCCACATGACTAGAAAGAAAAAAATTACATGTCATAGCCTAATCACAACTTAAATAAATAAATAAGTAAATAAATAAATAAATAAATAAATAAAATGATCCTCAATCAAATTAAGCCTCACCTTTCACTTATAACACAAGAAGATGGATGGATGCAATCAAATTAATAATAAAGCAACAATTAAAAAGACCCAAACACAAGACAGGATGTTCTGAAAAACACTGTCCATATACAGTTTTGCTTGAACGTTTGTGAATCCTTTATGATCTTCTGTATTTCAGAAAGAATGTGACTGAAATGTAAAACTTTATGAGAATGTTACACATGTTCTAAAAATAAATACGGAGAACCAAATCAAACACTTGAGACAACAATATTAGACTTGGTCACTTATTTATTGAGGAAAATAATCCAATATGACATATTTGTGAGTGGCAAAAGTATGTGAACCTTTGTTTTCAGTATGTGGTGTGACTCAATAACTGCAACAAAATGTTTCCAGTAACTGTTCTTTAACCATTCTTTGGTAGAACAACTTGTGTACTTAGGGTTGTTGTCTTACTGCATGACCCACCTTTTCTTCAGATTTCTGAGGACCACAGAAAAAGAGTTGTTGATGCTTATTAAGCTGGAAAAGATTACAAAACAATCTCTAAAGAGTTTGGACTCCATCAGTCCACAGTCAAGACAGATTGTGTACAAATGGAGGAAATTCAAGACCATTGTTACCCTCTCCAGGAGTGGTCAACCAACAAAGATCACTCCAAGAGCAAGGTGTGTAATAGTCAGCGAGGTCACAAAGGAACCCAGGGTAACTTCTAACCAACTGAAGGCCTCTCTTACATTGGCTAATGTTAATATTCATGAGTCCACCATCAGGAGAACACTGAACAACAATGGTGTGCATGGCAGGGTTGCAAGGAGAAATCCTCTGCTTTCCAAAAAAACATTGCTGCTTGTCCTCAGTTTGCTAAAGATCATGTGGGCAAGCCAGAAGGTTATTGTAAGAATGTTTTGTGTACAAAGGAGACCCACATAGAACTTTTTGATTTAAATGAAAAGTGTTGTTTGGAGAAAGGAAAACACTTCATTCCAGCATACGAACCTTATCCCATCTGTGAAACATGGTGGTGGTAGTATCATGGTTTAGGCCTGTTTTGCTGCATCTGGGCTAGTATGTCTTCTCATCATTGAAGGGATAATGAATTCTGAATTATATCAGAGAATTCTAAAGGAAAATGTCAGGACATTGAACTCATTCATGTCCATGAACTGAAACTTAAGAGAAGGTGAGTCATGCAGGAAGACAATGACGCTAAGCACACAAGTCATTCTACCAAAGGATGTTTAAATGACTAAGTATAACATTTTGTCTCATTTGTTTAAAAGGGTTCTTTTCATCTTTCTTTGGATGGATGGATGGATGGATGGATGGTTCTTTTCATCTATCTTTAGAACTTGTGTGAAAATCAGGTGAAGTGTTAGGTAATATTTTTTAAGAAATATAGAAAATTGTAAAGGGTTCACAAACTTTCAAGCACCACTATATAGTCCATTCTTCCAACAAAACAGCATCAGCTCTGTTATTTTGATGGATTTCCTCCCATTAACTGCTTGCTTCTGGTCCTTCCATAACATTTCTATTTGATTAGAACTTAGATGTCCTGACATTTTTCTCTAGAATTTGTTGGCATAATTTGGAACTAATTTTCTCTCAATTATAGCAAGCCATCTTTGCACAGATGCAGCAAAACAGGCCCAAATCATGGTACTACCTCCACCATGTTTCATAGAGAGTATAAGTTTTAATGCCGGAATGCAGTATTTTTTTCTCCAAACATAACACTTCTCTTTTAAACCTAAACAATCTATTTTGCTCTCACAATCTACACAGCATTGTTACAGTAGCCTTCTGGCTTGTCCATGTGTTCTTTAGCAAACTGCAGACAGGCAGCAATGTTTTTTTGGAGAACATCGGCTTGCCATGCCCACCATTGTTGTTCAGTGTTCTCCTGATGATGGACTCATGAACATTAACCTTATCTAGTGTGAGAGAGGCCTTTAGTTGCTTATAAGTTACTTGGTTTGCTTTGTGACCTTGTGGACTATTACAAGCCTTGCTCTTGGCAGGATCTTTGTTGGTTGATCATTCCACACTTGGTCTTGAATTTCCTCTGTTTTTGCACAGTCTGTCTGACTGTAAATTGATAGAGTTCAAACCATTTAGAGATGGTTTTGTAACATTTTCTAGCTTGATGAGCATCAACAACGCTTCTTCTGAGGTCCTCAGTAATCTACTTTGTTTGTGCCCTGATACCTTTCCTAAGTCATGTGTTGTGAAAAGCAGACTTTGCTAGATTCCTGTTTTTTTTTTTTTTTTTTTTTTTTTTTTTTTTTTAAAAAGGGGCTAATCCTAAAAGTTCACATACTTTTGTCACTTTTGTAATATTGGATCATTTCCCTTAATAAATAAATGACCAAGTCTGGTATTTATGTCTGAATTGTTTGACTTGGTTCTCTTGATAATACATTTAGGAGATGTCTTTCACAAATATAGAAAATCATGAAGAGTTTGCAAACTATCAAGCACAACTGTATATGAATAGTGTTTCTCAGAACATCCTGTCTTGTATTTGGGTCTTCAGGTTTCTTAATTCCTTGGCTTGTATCCATCCATCTTGTTGCTCTTCTCACTTTTCCTTTTTTTTCTCTTCCTTCTTTCTTTAGGTAAAATTTTTGCAGAAATACAGAAATTTTTTAAAGGCTTCACAAACTTTCAAGCACCACTGTAGTCAGCAGAAGTTGTAATCCACTTGATAGCCTTTAATAATAATAATAATAATAATAATAATAATAATAATAATAATAATGATAATTACAGTGGTAACCCTACTTACGAGTTTAATCCGTGCAGGAGCCGAGCTCGTTAGCTGGTTTGCTCGTTAGCTGGATGCATTTTCCCCATAAGAATACATGTAAAACTGATTAATCAGTGTCAGCCGGCCAATATACAGTATACTTTAATATGCTAAATAATGTGTTTATATGGGTTTTTAAAAAAATAAACGAGATGACAACGGTGCTTGTGTAGGCTGGCCGCAAATGAGAGGGAGACCAACGGTGCTCGTGTAGGCTGGCGGCTAAGGAGGACAGGAGGACGGGCGTACGTGTATGGCATGGTTACACTTATCATATGAAAAGTAAAAGTAAAATTTATCTAACTTTCTTGTTCACTATTTTTTGCTACCTTACACAGTAAATCTGCCAGTGTTAAATCAACACTATTAGAGTTAAATTAACACTGAGGGTGTCAAAATGTAACACTCTCAGTATTAATTTAACTCCAGTAGTGTTAATTTAACACTGGCAGATTTACTGTGTAGCGTCACTTTCACTAGCACTTTCACTTTCACTGGACAGCGGTCAAAGGTATTGACTGACCTCTTCTTCTATGGTAGCATCTAGGGGATGCTACGAACGCTGCGCCCCTAGCGGTTGGCATACTTGAACAAATTTACGCTACTTGTTACTTGGATCAAAAATATTCCGAGATCTCGACTCGTTACCTGGAATACTCGTTAGTAGGGATGCTCGTGAGTAGGGTTACCACTGTATTATTATTATTATTATAATCACCATTGTCAGCGTAATGTATTGTGATAGATAGATAGATAGATAGATAGATAGATAGATAGATAGATAGATAGATAGATAGATAGATTCAGAAAGTAATTGGAACTGTGCATTAGAATTTGTTCTCTGTATATTCGAACATACATGTGACTTAGAAAATCAACAACAGGTGTCATTTGAGCTGGGGTGGCCAAACATTGTACAAGACTTAGGTAGACAGGTAGGCAGACAGACAGACAGACAGACAGACAGACAGACCTGAATTTACTACTGATTTATACATTCAGCTTTTTTTGGTTCCCTTCCTGATCCGTAAATATTTGGCTGATGATTTAAATAGACTGAGTGTAACTGTTTACTAATTCAGTTTCTACAAATCTTAGTCAGTTTTTCATTTGATGTTTGCAACACTAATTTAAAGACGATAATTTGTTAATTTTGAGAGAAATGGTAGTAGAAATAGAAACTTGCTTGTACTATAATTACAGTTGATTCTATCTCATGTCCTTTTAATGTGCTCATTATACATGACTAACTTCTGTGGAACTGGAGTTAAAAAGAGAAAAAAAGAAAAGAAAAAGTGTTTTAAAACTGAGGCACTTAAAGCTTTAAAACTTCTTGTGCTTACAAAGCAAGTTCCCGTGCAGAATAATTTCCATAAAGTCTTAGCACATATCAGGGTTATGGGCAATGCTCAATCCATTAATCCCTTTTGCTTCTTTATACATTCGGTTTAGTTTGTGTGTGATATTTCATTTTGCACTAGGCCTCAGATATCCATCGTATTAAAGAAGGGAGAAATATTTCTTGGCAAAGAGCTTCTGTATTACTTTGCCCTATCTTCAAATTCAGACAAACTAGTTGGAGGATTAGAAAGAATTATCTCTTGTGTCCTCCTCTGTACCTTTCCGTTTTTGTTTTTTCCTGATTGGAAATAGTCCATCTGCTTCTTTTTACCAGACAGGGGCCTTAAAAGCTGTCTTACAAACCTCTGTCCAAACACCTACCCAAAAACAAGGCCTCCTGAGTTGCAACCAGGGTTATTAAAAAAATAGCGGAAGTTAATTCTTAGTTATCTCATACATGTCTATGTACATTTAATGTAAAAGAATGTGATAGAACAGCAAGTGATGAAATGCTGTATAGTTATATATGAAAAGTAGCATACATCTAATAGTGCCCAAGAAAAGGTCACTATTAGCCAGAAAGTTTGCTCTGAGTACACATGAACCAAAGAAAATGCTAAATTTCACATTCAGGACAGTGAGTGTTAATACCCGCCACTATCATGGCTGGGTGTGTGTGCTTGCTGTGAAATGACAAGAACATCTTGTGTGTCGCCACTGTGTGCTATCTAACTCCACCATGTTGCAAAGTGAGCTGGCCTGTGGAGCAGAACGCAGTCCAGAGAGGATTAGCCGGGCCAGCCCGACTCTGCGCCTGCAAATCAACCCTATTGTCTTGCCTCCATTTGAATAACAATGCGTGATGTAAGCTGACATTTTTTTGATTGTACACCATGAGGCGGACCATGGAAATACAGTTGTTTAGAACATGGGCCAGAGTGTATGAAAAAGCTGCCTGAGCCAGAAGACTGGAGATAAGGGTCTGCTGAGCTGGGACAAAGTAGACTTAGACTTGGCATTGTGTTAGAATAAAACCTCAACACCCCTCCCCCTCCCTTCTGACAGGCCAAAAGGGCTGACGTTAAATGAAGAAGCATGATGAACATGTATCAATGGAGTCCATATCATTTGTTAATTGATTTGTTGAGGGTAATGCTGGGCAAGCTCTCAGTAATCCTGATTAGAGGCTCAAGCCCAGGTCCTTAAATGCATATTGATGTATTGATTACGGTGGGGTGTTTCTGGGAGGGTGTCCCAAGAGGCACCCAACTCACACCTTTCCCATTGCTGCTGATCAATCGCTGGAGAATTATACTTTTACATAACAGCTGTTTTCTCTTAACCTCAGAATGATGTCACAACAGTGGCCCTGCTGTTTGGAGCTCTGTCATTATTGCTATTGACTGAACATGTGCGCACCTGCAAAATAATGGGGCCCCAGTGATGAGCAGGCATGTCCAAGATGCTTACGCCCTCACTCCGGCTAAGCAAAGATGGATTTGGGTCATTGTCACCCACGACCTTATTTCACACTGTGACTGGATTATATCTGATTTATGCAAAATCTATCGTCATATGCTTTTGAGTCAACCGTGACAGTCTGGAATGATCTGTGCTGTCTCAGACCTAGCATAAGTTATCATTAGAAGTGGGTCACAGCTATGAAAACAAACAGTCTCTAAAATATGAGCACATGAGTGCTCGGGCCATTACGATTGATTATATTAGTAAACAAGTAATCTACTGATTATGTGGACAGTGGAGTTTTTAAAAAGGCTTAACCAGTTAAAACAGACAACAAAAGAGATTGTAAAACACTTTACTGGGAAACAATTAACTAGGAAGCCATTGAAACATGTAGCAAAAGAAATTGATAGATCTCTGTTGAAGCAAATTTGAATGAATATTTTTTTAATTAAATAATTCGGTGAACTATGACAGCCTTAATGATTTCACGGTTAGAGGTTTATTTTATCACATTTAATTTATGGCAGTATAAAAATGTGTTTTAAAAACAAGTGTGTATAACATTTGATGATTTTACCTTAACTTACTGCTGAAAGACAAAGCTTGGGATTCCTCAGTTCCAACAAGAAAGATCAGGTTTGTGAGCTTCAAGACCCTTGAGGAAATGCAGGACAACAAATTCCTCTGTCTTAGAGTCAGTCATGCACAAAATGTCACTTTCTCTACGCATTGGAGGGTCATTTCACTGTCACTTTGCAGTTGAGGTCTGCAACCTTTAAGGTAATGGTGAGCTATGGCAGGATTATTTCTAAAGGCTTACTCCTTTGGCTGGATTCATGGAAGTGTCTTAAAGGTCCCCTAGAATGCATTTTTCCAGTGTATTCTTCTCAGTTTAAATTGTTCTCTCAGGTCTACACAGAAGGTATGAGATTTTGGTTGGGGTGAAAAATGCACAGTTGCAGTTTAACAAGTTCATTTAAAACCCTGTGATGTTGCCTCTTACTGTAACAATCCATTTGCCCTTTTATGGTGAACAAATAATCGAATGAGCTCTGCTTGGATTGACTGGTTCATAGCCAGTGTATTTAACATATACCACGTACATAAAGTTTTTATACTCATTTATTTTTTCTTTTTTGTTCCAGTGCCTCCAGAGAGCTATATTTACTCCAGAGGAATATTTTTTTTGTTTGCTCTTTTTCCTATTTGATGGTTATACACAATGGGTGTTAGAACACAGGTGGAAATGAAACTGCTGTAATGGATTGAATGGAGAGCTGAGGAAAAATGTAGGGCTAGAAAAGATGTTTGCATAGTATGTAAGAGAAGTGAGCAAAAGAGGAGGTTGAAAAAAGCTGTTATGAATCAGATTGTTATAGTGAAGAGTTTGGTGACAGCTCAGCTGGTTTACAGCACATGTAAAGTTTTATACTCTTCTTATTTTGCACTTTTTTGACCCAGTGTCCACAGGTACCTGGGATGACTCCTTGGGGTGGTTTTTTTTTTTTTGCACTTTTTTTGTATTTTCTTCATAATGATAATACATAGGTACAAGAAAATGGGTAGGACATGATACGACTTTTCAAGAAATTAGCAAAACAAAAAAAAAAAAAAAAAGAAGGCGAGTGGAGGAAAAAAACCTTTGGAAGGATGCTTATCTCATGTGGCAGTTGAATTTTAAATGGTTGGGTGTTAAGACTTCTAGATTGTTATAAAACACAGGATCTTGTACTTTTGGAGTTGGATTGTTTTAATGACCTTGTTTTTAATGTTAGGTTGGTGTTTGAAGGAGACAACTGTTCACAGTATGTACTTTTCATGCACAATATTCAACTATGCCAAGATAAATACAGTTTCCCATTACCGGTGACCTTTAAATAATGGAATCTTCTTAATTGCGCAAAGATCAGATGTAAGATAAATTGTTATTCCTAACATTTTTAGAATGTTCTTAGATCTTTTCTCTTAAGAAGAGAAAAGTTCATTCTTAAATATTTCCTTAATCTTATGCTAGTGTTGTACTTGTCTTAGACTGAAAGTTGGCAAGGAAAAGATCCAAACGTCTAATAATTAAGACTTTATTAAGAAAGTATTTGAGAACATCTTAATTTTTTTCTTCTTTTCAATTGACTTAAAACCTAAGAACATCTGCTTTTCTTTAAATGAATATTCTTATATTATGTCTAAGTCTTACATTGACTTCACACTAGTCTTGGAGAGAATTCTTCGAACAATTAAACTTGCTTAAGAAAATATTTGAGACCTTCTAAACTCTTTTTTTTAAATTGAGAGTTACTTCTAAGAATATTCTAATGAACTTTTCAGTGTTTATCCTCTGTAAAGATTCTTCTTAAGTCTCTTTGGAAAGCTTTCATAAATCCATCCCGTGAAATCTCAAAACTTGAGAAGTGCTCTTGATAATGACTTGTGGCAGCTTTTAACAAGATTTTCAAATGAAACACAATCAGAGTGAGGTTTAATGAGATCAGGAACTATCATTTACATTAGCACATCAATCACAGCAGAGGAAATATGCGATAGTTTGACATAGCAATGAACTGCTTCATGCCCAAGCCGAGATTCATTAATGACTTATTCATTTACATTTTATCAATCTTCCAGCAGCTGCCAAACACAGAGGCCAATTAGTTAATGTGTTTGCTTAAACTCTTCAGACTTTGTAATTAGCAAGGAACAGATAATGGGAACAATTCATCAGTTAATGACTAATCAGAGCAATAATCTCGGTATTGCTGTCAGAGACTCAGTGCTCTCCACACAACACAGCTGAAGGCTCTCGTTCTCTAATTACAATGGACAGCCCAGCAAAGCATATTTTATGAAAGACGAATAAAGCAATTAGATGTTCGGTTTTGTTCGTAATTAATCTCAGATCAAAGTGTTAATTACAGCTGTTTCAGAACATCTTCCTCTGAGTGGAGGGTTTTCTCGTCAGCTGCTGGGAGCGGTATTTTCAGCAAAATTAACAAAGCGTTCCCCCCCCCCTCCTCAGTGTGTGGGAGAGCAACAGAGGGTCTTTCCATTAGTGCCTTTCAGAGTCCCTCAAGTGTAGAGGCTCCATGCTCAGAGCTCACAAAGCGTAGTGTGGGATATGGCACTGCGCCGCTGGCCATGATCAGGCCTTTTCCTCCTACAGGTATCTTTGTTTCTCTCAACCTCCGAGTTGGACACAATAAGAAATCTGTGCTGGTTTTAACACTCCGTATCTGTCAAATGCAGCCGCAGCCACCTCCGAAATGTACCAGGGAGGCGCTTTTTATGGCACTTTCGGAGAGGTTTTTTTTTTCTTTTTTTTTACGGGGTGCAGTAATTGAAAACATGTCTAAATCTAAACAAAGGCCTTTAAATGTCAAGTCAAGGTCAAGCTTACAAACTCTTGTATGTGTTGATGGTACAAGTGTATTACTAGAGGTAGGTACAGCATTCAGCACAGTGCAAAATTCTGAGAATGGGAAAAAAAACTGTTTTGTAGAACTGATGGTGTATTATAGCTTTAGTGGTAGGTTTGATAACTCTCAGATAGAATATTTGTGTGATCACTAGGACTTGGCTGATGTGAACATTTTGTGAGAGTTAGTGATACTGATTTTAGGGCTCTGAAATTCTAATAACAGGCTATATCATCCAGTATTATTTAATATAGCAAAAATGAATTAGATGCCAGTAGTCTGGCTTGAATAGTGCTGTACCACCTGATATGATCAGTTCATCATCAGAAACAATGAATTAAGTATGACTTATTAATTATTACAGTGAATCTGCGATGTCTGTGACTATCACAAAATTTAATTATGTAAATATTACTGAACGGTTGGGACTAAGCATCCCAGGTTTTTTAACTTCCTGTTAAATTTGCTCTTATTTTTCAGTTTTGTTTTTAGAAAGATTTTGGATGAATGTTCTTTGTTATTTTAACAACGATAATGCATCGGATGTACTAATTCAGCCTAGCATGTGAGCTTGAAAAAATTACATTTTTACACTTTCTTCTTCTCAAAAGTGTTTTTTGTTAAAGTATAAAACCTAAAATCCTCCAATTCTGATAAATTTGCAGACCCTCAATACGTTGGTCGAACCTTGATGTTCATATAGCCTTTTCCTAATTAAAAATTCAGAAAGACAGCTTGCTGTTGTCACCTCTGCCTCTGAGCGTCTACCAGGCCTGTGGTGTTTTACATAGAACGAAACACAAGGCTCTTTGATGGACATCAACCCCATGTGATTTCTTATTGCGTGTGATAAAAGCTCATTTCTGCCTTGAAAGAGGTCGGTGGTGGTGCGGTTGAAGGTGTTACATTCAGGCAGGGCACCCGCCTCCCACCAGACGGAAGTTGACCTTGAAGAACCACGCCGACAATGAATTCACATTAATGAACTGGCGTGAAACTTGTTACTGAGAGACGGGTGGTGGTGTTGAGGGGCGACGCGGCGCTCATATGGGACAAGAAGCAGCGTAGGGCTTCACAGGAGGCAGTGCATGCAAAATTGACAAGAGGATGTAGAAAAAAGGAGGCTGGCGAGGATGAATAAAACAAATCAGGAGCCTGACTGGAGGTGCTTTAAAAAATTCTATGTCTTCATTTACGCTGGAGAATATAATATAATATCCCTACAGGAGGGCAAGCCAGCGATGGGCTCCAGTCTCAACGTGGGGGGATAAAAAATTAATTAAAAAGATGAGGGAGAAAGAAGAAAGAGTTGAAAATAAATAAGGGCTGTGATGCCAAACACTGGATGTGGTTCTTCATTGTGAAGGTGGCCAGCCTACTGTAAAAAATGGATCACACCCTGCCTCTGAGAGTTAACTTAGTTTTTTTTTTTTGTTCTTGAGTCTGTGTATTTCTGGCAAAAACTTTGTCAAGGGAGTTGAAAGACACATCTGCTCCTTTTTGGGCCAATACATATGTGTGAAAACCATTGGCCTTGGTGTTACAGCAGACTGGTATGGACATGTAGACCTACCGGCATGATGAAAGCCAATGAGCTTGGTCTTAAACCTATTAACAGCTGGCACAATGGAGGCCTTTACCCAGAATTTCGAACCACACCTCTGCTGGCTGACGGACTCCCATCTCTGTAATAAACTGTGAAGTGATGCTTTCGTGAGCTGATGTATTTCCACCTTTGTCTGGATGGAACGAAGGTTTTTCTTGAAGCACATTCTGTGTCATGGGCAAGTGTTTGCATGTGCAGTGACACAGAGCAGACACACTTGAGCAGACTGTTGAATGACCAGTGTGAATAGCATATGCATATATATATATATATATATACCCTCTATTGGCAGTGATGAAATGGCCCAGATGCTTGGTGCGTGTCTGACACTGCACTTGTGTGGGCCAGAGTAGGCTAGTACATGTGTGCAATATTTAAACACACATGTATTTATACATCAGTGCCAGGCTCAGCTGTGTAGTTGGACTTGGTGTAGATGGGGATTCCAAAGTAAATTACCCTTCTTTTGGCATTTGGAGTCACCATTTTGGACTCCTGCATGAATCTTTCAGATCCTTTGCTTGAATTTTATGATCCAGACCTTTGAATCCTTCCATAAAAATGAGACCTTACATTTATTCAAGCACAACATATGACACTAAAAACAAAGAAGAAAACAAAACCGAAAATTCCTAGAAGATTTTTTTTTAAATCATGCTTTTTGGAATTCAGTGTGGATTTTTTAAGATTCAGATCTTTGAACTGGTGACTTTGAACTGGTGAAAAGTGTATATACAGTGAGGAAAATACGTATTTGAACACCCTGCGAATTTGCAAGTTCTCCCACTTAGAAATCATGGAGGGGTCTGAAATTTTCATCTTAGGTGCATGTCCACTGTGAGAGACATAATCTAAAAGAAACAATGTATGATTTTTTCATAATTTATTTGTGTGTTACTGCTGCAAATAAGTATTTGAATACCTGCCAATCAGCAAACATTCTGGCCCTCAAAGACCTGTTAGTCCTCCTCTAAAAAGTCCTCCTCCACTCTACTTATTATTCTAAATTAGAAGCACCTATTTGAGGTCTTTAGCTGCATAAAGACACCTGCCCACCCCACACAATCAGTAAGACTCCCAACTACTAACATGGCTAAGACCAAAGAGCTGTCCAAAGACACCTGAGACAAGATTATAAACCTTCTCAAGGCTGAACAGGGCTGCAGGGTAATTGCCAAGCAGCTTGGTGAAAAAAGATCAACTGTTGGAGCAATTATTAGAAAATGGAAGAAGCTAAACATGACTGTCAATCTCCCTCTGACTGGGACTCCGTGCAAGATCTCATCTCGCGGTGTATCATTGATCCTAAGAAAGGTGAGGAATCAGCCCAGAACTACATGGGAGGAGCTGGTCAATGACCTGAAGAGAGCTGGCACCACTGTTTCCAAGGTTACTGTGGCTAATACACTAAGACGTCATGGTTTAAAGTCATGCATGGCAAGGAAGGTTCCCCTGCTTAAATCAGCACATGTCCAGGCCCGTCTTAAGTTTGCCCATGACCATTTGGATGATCCAGAGGAGTCATGGGAGAAAGTGCTGTGGTCAGATGAGACCAAAATAGAACTTTTTGGTCTTAATTCCACTCGCCGTGTTTGGAGGACGAAGAATGATGAGTACCATCCCAAAAACACCATCCCTACTGTGAAGCATGGGGGTAGAAGCATCATGTTTTGAGGGTGTTTTTCTGCACATGGGACAGAACGACTGCACTGTATTAAGGAGAGGATGACCGGGGCCATGTATTGCGAGATTTTGGGGAACAACCTCCTTCCCTCAGTTAGAGCACTGAAGATGGGTCGTGGCTGGGTCTTCCAACATGACAATGACCCAAAGCACACAGCCAGGATAACCAAAGAGTGGCTCCGTAAGAAGCATATCAAGGTTTTGGAGTGGCCTAGCCAGTCTCCAGACCTAAACCCTATAGAAAATCTTTGGAGGGAACTCAAACTCCGTGTTTCTCAGCGACAGCCCAGAAACCTGGCTGATCTGGAGAAGATCTGTGTGGAGGAATGGGCCACAATCCCTGCTGCAGTGTGTGCAAACCTGGTGAAAAACTACAGGAAACGTTTGACCTCTGTAAAGGCTACTGTACCAAATATTAACATTGATTTTCACAGGTGTTCAAATACTTATTTGCAGCAGTAACACACAAATAAATTATTAAAAAATCATACATTGTGATTTACAGATTTTTTTTTTTAGATTATGTCTCTCACAGTGGACATGTACCTAAGATGAAAATTACATACCTCTACATGATTTCTAAGTGGGAGAACTTGCAGATTCGCAGGGTATTCAAATACTTATTTTCCTCACTGTATTTAGTGCTTACATATGAGACTCCAAAAACAGCAGATTCTGATAAAAAAATCTAAATTCCAAGAAAACAATCCTTCTTGGCAGTTGAATTCACTTTCTGGGACTCTCACATGGATCCTTCAGGTTTTTTCTTTAATATTGGGACCTAAACCCACAGTAGCACTTATAGAATTTGGAAATTAATATTCCTCCTCGATCTAGTGGATGCTAATTCTGTCATGTCTATTTTTAGAGTAGTTTTCATCTTCATCACTGCTTCTTCTTAGAACCCAGTTTCTCAAACTAGCCTGGCAAAGTAAGCAGCAAGTTTTTAATTAGCTGTAAGCAAAGCTTATGCTACATTTTCTGGTTTGTATGGGTCTTTTTTTATTACGGTGTGATGATATCCACACATTTTCCTCAACATGCGCTGTTGTGCTTTTTGTGTCTATTTTTAAGCCATATGAAAACAGTACAGACCTGCTGAGTATCAAATTGGCTGATGTATTGCGATACACATCGGTCACGCTAATATAAATTGTGTGGACGCTCAATGTGGCATCTGAGAGGACAGAAGAGCTATGAGGTCATTAGCTGTGTCCTCAAGGTAAGCCACAGTTTTAGGCAAAACCCACGAAGCCATGTCTCCCCATGACTCGTCTTATGAAACCCAACTATGATATAGAGTGTAGTTTTGTCAAAATGTCTGCGAATTTGCCAGGTCTAAACTGGAATTTCGTGCCATGACTTATTTGACCTAATGATCTAGAACATTGAAATTGCTCCACCCCAAAGGCAATTTTGGAGGCGCAGTGGGCCGATTTAAATGGTCCATGGTGTACATCCACACTCCTCCACCCCCACCTCTGTCTGCCCAAATGGAGGCTGGTGTATTGCACCTCCCAGTGGCAAATGCTGCTTCATCTCTCTCTCTCTCTCTCTCTCTCTCTCTCTCTGCCTCTCTCTTGTTCTCTCTCTCTCTCTTTCTCTTTTTTCCTTCCTCTCTTAGGACTCAATGAATGCGAGAGTCTCTATTGTGGCCAGGTCCACGACTGAAGTGGCTAAAGCCTCGGCCGATATTCAAAACGAGGACGGATGAAGGATGAGTCTCTGCTGGGTCCATTGAAATGACCATATGTGTTCGAGAGAGCGTGGTGTCATTGGGAACACAAAGCTGGTGCTCATCAGTGGAACAGATTGTAGGCAAGAGCAGAGAGGGCAAAGGTGATCATACTAGTCACTCTTTCTTCTAGAGTTTGATGGCTAACAGTTTTTCAGGATCTGCAGTGATGATTCACTTACGTTCAGTTACATACGATGCACATGTGAGAGAGTTAAAAAAATCTGAATGCTCTATTTTTCCTCAAAAAAGCACCCTAGCTTACTTAGAATTACAGGATATTTCTTAAAAAGGTAAAGGCTGAAAATCTAACATCAAAACAATTATTTTCTATAAAGTTATATGGATCTATTTAATATACACTATATAAGCACATAATCTTTAGGTCTTTATATAAGCAAATACAAGATATCATTGGTACCTTTGGAAATCTATGATACAAAACAGTACAATAGTACTGTGCAATAATTCCTTTTCCCCAGTTATTAATAACAACTGCTGCACTCAAACACAATATATTATTACATTTTTTAAATCTGAAGATCAGTTCTTAACCAGCATCATATAAAGCACTATTTTTGCAGCTATCTAGAGCTGCCCTTTGTTGTATGTTAAAAATGAGCACCAATGACTCGCTTCATTGTGATCTGAGTGTTCCAGCGTGGCATGGGAAAGTTAGCAGCGGCATGTCAGTGTCTATTAAAGGCCCATCTTTCAGATGTGTTTGCACTTCAGTGAAAGCGCATTGTTTACCCCCTTTCTCTAGCAGACTGCCTCCAGGTAGAGCGAGCCATCCAAAGGTTGCATGATTTTTTTTCCTAAGAGCCGAAGATGAAAAGCCAGGTTAGCCCAATGCTTCTACTAACAGTTCTAATTTTGTCCCAGCTGCACACTGGAAATAATTAGCAGGAACACTCCAGGCAAGTCCTTAAAAGATCTGCTAGGCCGTTAATTTTATTTTCATTTATTAGCACATATTTCCTGGAGGTATTTGGACTAATGAGAGCCAAACAAATGGGTGTAATCTTTATATGTTCTGTCAGTAAATTATAGATTTTTTTTGGAATATACTTTTCAGTGAAGACAATAGTGTACTCAGTCTTTTTCACAGTAGGACAAGAGGAGCTGTCTCCCATGTCGTCATTTATTTCCAGCTCATACGGCTGTTTAGCTGAATGTACGGTCCATTGTGTGGGAGAAAACCCAGCGTGTATGTGTGTGAGTGCACCAGAGCAGGTCATAAATTTGTTTCTGCATATGAGTTCAAATCTGGCACTGCGCAACATACGACTATTTTCATTATGGCACTGCAGCTTGTAATGAAAGAGGGGGAAAAGCCACAATATACTGCAAAATATAACTAAGCAACATTTCGCTGAGAATATGTTTAATTCATAAATCAGCCTGGCATCTGGGTTATTCCCCCTAAAGGGAACCAAAGGCTGTGTCTTTAGCTAAAGTCCTCATTATGGTTTGTTGATTGGGCAAAAACGGAGGATACAATAACAGTTACGGGAAAAAGTCCTAATCGGTCAGAATCCTGGCTGGCAGTGACGGCAGTCCAATATAATTATGAGCAAAGCACAGACTGAGGGCCTAGCTGCTTCGCTAACCAGTGATTTGCACCTCTTGACAGTACTGTTCAGGGCAATAGCAGAATGGAGAGATGTGCTTGTTTCCAGAATTCAGCCCAAATTATGGAGGCAGAAGGTTTTCATTCTGTCAGTCTCACTGAATATTACAGACGAGTGTAGCTTTGGTTTTTAGCTCTGTGTGTGTCTGGAGGTGGACTTGCCATATTCATCTCTGTGTGAACGTGAGATATGTTGTGTTCTTTGCCGCAAACTCAAATGCTCCTCCTACACTATATGATTTTCTGTTGTATGTATTGCTGCTGTCAAATATATAACCATTCTTTTTTTTTTTTTTTTTGCTAAATAATTTGAAAACATTTGCAAACACAGACAGGGGAGGGCAACATGAGCTCCAATTTTCCACAGTTTTAATGATCAAAGCATATACTACTACTACTACTACTACTACTACTACTACTACTAATAATAATAATAATAATAATAGCCTTTAATATTATTTCTTTTTTAAGTTTTTAAAACCAAACTTGTAACCAAAACAAGAGATTAAAACTCAAAAGCTTTTCTTTATTGCGTAGAGCCTTTTATGGAACCAGTTTTTCATGGTTCTCTTTCAATATTTGTATTTATCTCCTTACTATTCCTTTACTCTTTTGTACACTCTTAAATAAGATGGTTCTTCAAGAGTTCTTTAGTAAAGAAAATGGTTCTATATAGAACTATGAACACCCAAAGGGTGTTGAATGCATGGTGAAAGGGTTCTTCAGATGATGAATGTGTTGTAGATGGTTCTAGACAGAATAATTTTTAAAAGGGTTCTATATAGCACCCAAAAGGGTTCTGCTATTGTTATGATGTCAAGCTTGTAATAATAGAAGAACCTTTTTTGGTGCTGCATAGAACCATCTTCAAAAGACTTCTACACAGAATCATCTACAGCACTTTTCTGATCTTTAAAATATTTGGCCCTTTGCTGTATCTAATAAAAGCCGACCACTGTTCTATGTTTGCTGTTGTTCCTAGTTTAAGGCTCTGCAGTTGGATTTGTTTTATAAGCTGATTGGCTCCTCATTATGCACAAATAGGCAAAGTTTTGTTTACACTAGAGAGCAAAGTGAAAAAGAAACCAATGCAAAGTAATAAAAGTAAAATGTATACAAAAAGACATTCATTTGAGCTTGAGTCAGTGAGCCAAAAAAGCCCAGCCACCACTACACTACATTAAAAAAGTACCTGCGTCCAACTTTTGGCTTAAAATCCTCTTTTGTTGAGTTTTATGACGATTATTTTAACTGATCATGTTCATATTTAACTTGTACTGGAGGTGGGGCTACTTGTCTTTGGACAGTAAAATTCTTTATGAGACAAAGTCACAATTGTATTCACGTTAATACCGATGTACAAATCAACAGCCAAACATCAGCCAATAAAGACTACGAACAGTTAATCTCAAAAGTCATGGAAATATAAATGTTACAGATGGGGGGTCAGTTATACTGTGGGGCCCTAGTTCTAATATTTGCAAGAAATATCTGATAAGCTAATATCCATCCATCTGTTATCACAATCACTTAATCCTCAGTACAGTTCTATGTTGATTGAACCAACCAGAATACGTAAAATATAGAAAAGAGACTGTCAAACATGGGAATTTTATTTTGACCACAGACAACAGCAGACAACTTCACGTTTTATCAGCATAACATATATTGTATTGACATAATTACTGTAGGTTTTCATGATTTTCCGATTGCAAAGAATGAATTGAAATTGGGGGTGTGGCATTTTCTTATGGTTCATCACATTAAAACTAACTCCATCATGTAGAGACTGTACTTTAGCCTGGCTGTGGTTATCTGCGTTGCAACAATTCAGTGCTACAGCTACCAAGAGAGTGATTAAAATAAATTAGAGGTGCTTGAAGTGACTAGCTCACAAAATTCAGTAATTGAAAAAAAGTAGTCAAAAATACTTTTGTGGTATTAAAAAAATGCCAGGGTCACTCATGAAGAATATTAAGATTTTTAAAGCCAGTTTACTTCTGTGTACATCTTTGCAATGTCCTGCGGTTGTCCTTAAAGCATGGCATCGATAATACCGTTCCTCTTTTTAATCCACCTTTTTTTCCTCTCACCAACATTCATAATGAACTGTGAGCCAGACAAAAGGAGGAGAGGCCAGTGTCTCAGCGGTATGGTCCTCCGACCCTGGATCTGTGACAGTGATAAAAGAAGATAGATTGCACATAGGCCACACAGAGGTGACCTAAACAGCATTTAACATTTGCCTCCCAAGGTGTTTGTGATGAAATAAGAAGGGACACCTTTCTTTTTTTTCTTTTTTTTTTTGAGAAATTAAATTACATGTCATTGCTCTGTCCCGAATGCCAAATAGAACAGACACTTGTCAGTGTGCACTGTAGACCTAGACTGCAAAAGTTCACAGCGGTTCTACTTTTGATTGCTAACATGCTATGAAGGCTATTGATGGTATCAAAGTTGACAAAGCGGATTTGCTTGTATGTTATTGTCAAGTGTCCTTGCAATAAGAGCAGTGTGAAGAGGAGTAGGATGTACACACTCGTGCCAAGAAGAAAGCTAGCCTGCATGGTCCCAGGGTTTGAAAGACAGTGCCCTTAAGGAATGAGCAGAATACTTTAGACAGTAAGCATGGAGGCCTGGTTAAATTGCTGTTAACCGAGGCCTTTCTCCTCACAGGCTGAAGTGGATCTCAAGGCGAGCGCTCTAACATTGGATTTGCACTGATCGTGACCTCTGGCTCTGCTTGCGTTCATGCAAATAGGGTATTTATCTCTCAGTGGCCGGGGCAACTATTATGTGTGCCTTGCACCAGATCTGCTTTGAAACATCAAGAAAAACACACCTGTAGCAAAATGTAAAGATATGGTCAAGATATAAGAGCTTAGTTTTGTCCAAACTGACTCCATCAGCCTTGCTCAGTTTAAACGTATATAAGAATTAACCACTGTGCATGAATTAGAATTTTAAAATTTGGAAGGATGTTTTCTATGAAGGCATGAAAAAAGGATAAAAAAAAATCTTTTCTGGAATTCTGATTATAATTTTAGGTTCCTTTTTAACATTTTAAGCACATAACTATGAGTCAGAAGTAAAAGGACTCGGATTCATTTGTGTTTGGTGCCTTAATATTAATGCCTAACTTCTTATTTATCAAACTTCTCAGAATACCTTTTCTGCCCTGTTTGCATATTTAAATAGTTAAAATCAGCATCTGTTGACACAAAATAATAATGGCTGCTTACTCTACTGTGTGAATAGATTTCAGTGTATACATGTGTTCGGTGTCTTTGAGTATGTGTGTGTGCACTGTGGCTTGTGAATGCCCCTGTGATTGGTTCACCATAGCAGAAATCCTCGTGGGGAACCGTGCCACTTCCTGAATCAGATAATGCTCCTGAGCTTACATTGGGCCGCTTCCATGTTTAACTAAAAGTGCCTTACATCAACTGTTATGGCTGCAGGAGTGTCTCCTTGAGCCATAGACACAGTGCATCTGCTCTGGGCCTCGTGGGCCATTCATCACAGTGTATTTGAGTTTGCAGCTCCACAATGCTTGCTGCAGAGATCCTTTCATTATCAATCATTGCAGTTTTTAGATCGTCTGCTGCAGCTCCTCCAGGCCATGCGCTTGATGGTTTTGGGATGATAATCTTATCTACCACATTTGCTAGAATATTCTGTTACATATCAATTTCAGCCATTTTCTCATCATTCCAGTGGCTCCAAGAAAATAGAATTATTTGTGCTTTCAGCTACTATTGATTGGTTCCGAGTTGAAAAAGTACTGGCCATTATGTAGTACTTATGCTATCCTGTGTTCAAATGAGTTTTAAGTATATATAATGTATAAATATCCCTTTATAGCCATAAACAAATGGCTGCTTGCAGAGACATCCATTGCCATCAGTACCTTACCCATTTTGTCCTTTTAATAGGATATTTTGACATTTGGAATGATTTTTTTCTTCCTTGTTTGAATGCCCGGCCTCGCTAACACCGAAACGTAATGTTTCTCTGAATGACTCATGCCTCATTGATATTCGTCCTCTCCTTTTTTGCCTGTGCGGAAAGTGCTGCTGGAAATATCCAAACAGTGGTAGTGATTGAAAAACCACTGTAATTTATAGATGGACCCCTTCTTCTTCGTTCGCAAGCGAGAAGTGCATTACTCTGTGATTCACAAACAAGCTGCCTATGACTTTGAAAGTGCTCAGAAAAAAAATCAATAAGGCCTGATCACAGCTTGTGCTGTAAGTCCTCCTCGAGACTTGTGCTTGGCCAACCTTTAGCCCTGGGCCACCGCTGCATCTTGGAACAAGTTCCTTTTTTGCTCCTCTGCGTAAGTCCGTGCACATAACCTCCCCTAAATATAAATCAGGCCTGAACCGAACAACCAGCTCACAAGCATCTGGTCACTTATGATCAGAAGGAACATGCTCATGTGTGTATGTGTGGAGGGCCACAGCAGAGCTAACGTCTCAGGTGGAACTTCAGATGAATGGTGACGTTGCTCAGGGGAGCATGCCTAGCATTGGACTGCAGCGAGCAGGGGAGTGAAAGTGCCTGGGGCTCTTGCTCATCAACAGAGGGACCACTTTGGACATAGTGCCAAACACACCACACAGGGCTGTCCCTAGTCTAATAAATAATGCTGGTTGTTAATAATGAATTAATAATTATTCTTATTCTTTCATCTTTGTTGACCAAGCCATGCTAAGTTTTATGGGCCCTAGCATGTCCAGTGTGGCCTGACTGCCACAGGCACCATCCAGCTCTATCTATCCTGCCCCACTCTAATGACTGAGCTAGACCTTAACTATGGATACTGAAGGGGATCAAGTGTTCAGGACACATTTACGGTTCAACAATAACAACAACAACAACAACAATAATAATAATAATAATAATAATAATAATAATAATAATAATTATTATTATTATTATTATTTACCACAAGTCTGATTCCTGGCATCCTTGGATGATAGATAGTGTTTCTCCAGAAACATTGTGGATTTCCTCTGATTTTATCCATCCATCTTATTCCTCTTTCTAAAAAAAATCTTTAACTGTTCAAAGCATAATTATGTGTTTCTAAGGAATTTATTGTTCTGATATTAGAGGTGATTGGTCAGGGATCGATTTGCGCATTTTCTTTGCAGAATGTTTTTATGTAATGCTTTTATGTAAACATTTTTTATTGAAAAAACCTGCAGGTATTGTATATATGTATGTCAATACCAATGCCAATCTTTTTTCTTTAATCATCCTTTCAAGTCACAAACTATTTAGGATTCCTAAATTAGGTTCCCAAATTTCCAAATTAGATTACCCCTGTCCTGAACATTGTAGTGTTCTTCTTATTATAATACACCAGAACTCAAGAAGGCTTGACAGTGAGTTAGTTGCATCAGGTCTGTTTCTCTCACCAACATGGAAAACACCAAAATGTGCAGGAAAAGGGTACTCCAATCCTGCTCATTCTGATTTTTTATCCAATCTTAGGCTCTGGAGCAGTCAACTCCTTGAGTTAGTGTGGACTTATAGCTTGTCTTCTCTGGCCAAGTCAAGCCAGTTCTTATGACTGACCATGTGTGGCTGTATAGCCAGATTAGGCTACAATGTCTAGTGTAACTAAAAGGTAGGATTAATGTGAATATTATCTACTTTTTGACTGACAGCAGTAATAACTGTAATTAAGGCAGCTAGTAATGACCATTCAGATGTAAATGTTAGGTTTTTGATTGTTAAATGAGCTTACCAATCAGCTAAAAAGCCTGGACCAGGTCAGGACATGGAAGTTGAGTAATAAACAAAGATATTCATAAAGGGCAGCTTGACATGGCATAGGTCGGAATAAGTTCTTATTTGCATGTAGAAGGACATGGCTGTCTTGCTTTGATTGTATGATCTGGCATTACAATCTGAAGGCTTACTCTGTTGAGATTTATGAGTTACTGAACAGTATTTAGGCTCTCTTTGTGTATCTGTCTCTTTCAACCAAGTTGTATTGAACTTCTGTCTCTATGCTTTTCATTTTGCTCAATACCACTCCACCAAAGTGGGCATTTCTGACATTTCCCCTCCAACCATCGTCACCCGCATTCTGACGGACCTATTGCACAATAAAATGTACGCATGTCATGTACAGCTTGAATTTTAATTTGATTCTTCCCTCTAGAATAAGCCCACGGCAGTTTAATTACTCTTTGTAAAAACTTTCAGTTCTTTGTGTGCAGAGCTGCTTTATGTGTGGGACAGAAGAATGTGTGTGTGTGTGTGTGTGTGTTTGTGTGCATGCTGGCAGAAGAGAAGGCGAGGCGTTGTGGTTGTATAAAGGTTAGCGCCGTGTTTAGTTGTTGACTGGGAGAGCTGGAATGCCAGTGTCTTAATGAACCCTCCAGAGAGCCCAGCTCAGATGGAGCAGGTTGAGTCTGTGCTGGGAGGAAGGCTGAAATTAGTTATTTCACCAAATAACCTCTGATGAAAGCCTGCCTTCAACTGCCTGCCTTGTCACCAGCTCCTCAAGACAATAAACCAATTAGATGGAACTGCTCTCAGGGCCATATTCTCCCGTGGCGTGAGAGAAAGAGAGAGAGATGGAGAAAGATGGAGAGAGCAAGAGATTGGCAGGAAAGAAGATTGAGCTAGTTTGTAGAAACAGTTTGGAGTCATTTCTTCTTTTGTTTCCCTAAACACTTGCTTTTTAATGTCAGAAATGAAGCAGTGTGATTTGAGCCAGATATCTTTTCTCTGCCCACAAATGCATGCCATCACCCTCATAAACAGCTTCTATTATTATTATTTTTAATGTTACACTTATATAGCACCTTTCTTGATACCCAAGTACACTTTACAATCAACACACTCCATTTACATACATTCAACCACACACACCGGCGAGAAGCAACAGCCAGTCACGCACAACATACTCTCAACCGGAAGAAACCATCCACCTGTAGGACTGCATCAAGCACTAGGGAGCACCCAGGACAGAGTGCCAACCATATCTGGGCATACACACACATTCATACACAGACATACACATTCATTCACACTTTCATTTTTTAGAGTAGCCAATTCACCTGAACTCCATATTTTTGGATTGTGGGAGGAAACCCGAGTCCCGGCGAACATGCTAACCACTAAGCCACTGTGCCGCCCAGCTGACCACCAATATCTCTGGCCATATGTAGCTACTCCTAGTTTCCCCTAACAGTTTTACACTCATCATCCTACCACTCTATCATAATTAATTCCCTAACTTTACACTCCTGTTTGTACTACCATGTACATTACTTGCACTTACTTTAATGTGTATGTTGTTTTTAATGTCTGTAAATAAGAGACACATTGTTTATAAATTACTTTTACAGTCTGTATATATTGTGTATTTTATGTATATTATCTACTGAATATTGTGTATTGTCTGTAAATTATATGTACATTACATGTATAGTGTATATAATACTAGTGAGACACCAGCAGCATACTTTTATCAGAGTTTATCTAGACAATATGTATGGATGTGCTTTTACAAATACTATAATAAATACTATAAAACATAATATATATCATTAGAATAAATACAAATAATCATACATTTAGTAAAAAGTTTCCATATTGTGTATTGAGGATTGAGCTAGTTTGAAGAACAAAGTTAAAATTAATAAACCAGGTACTGAATGATATATACAGGTATAACTTGAATGCCATTAAGCAAGGGTTTTATATATACATACACATATATATATATATATATATATATATGACATATACCAAACAGCCGTGACATTAAAACCACCTTTTTGTTTCTACACTCATTGTCCATTTTATCTGCTCCATTCCATAGGTGCACTGTGACATTTAAAAACATTTAGTAAAGTTATTAGTTACTATTAATAATATACCAATCCTAGCTATTAATCATTATTAACAATAAAATAATAAAAAAAATTTTTAAATTAATTAATTAATGAATTAATTATTAATAAAAGCATTCAATTATTACATATTAATAAATTATTAAATTGGAAATTGAATAAAACTCAAACTCTTTCAGTTGGCTGTGTTTTCTAATAGTTATTGTAGTTAATATTGTTACTGTTAAGTTCACTGTTCTCTTTGTCATCTGACTGGTTGTAAAGCATGTAGCATAAAATTATCACTCAATTCTGTGTTTCACCTTATTTGTCAACTTCACCAATTTTACACTTCTTTTATATATGAATTATATATATATATATATATATATATATATATATATATATATATATATATATATATATATATATATATATATATATATTACATACATAGAATGATAAGATCCGTTACTGCTTTCTAATTGGCAGTTTGTGGTGAATTCCAAGCGCATGAGCATAAAACGATTCGTGAGCGTGTGGGAAACTCCACTAAACCGAAGAAATAAAATCCACTTAAAAACTGTTCTCTTGATTTTGGCAGTGAACCAGATGGAGTGACAGTAGAGATGGCCAATCACACATTAACAAGAAACAGCAGAGCCAAAGGGAAACAGCCGCTGGGTCATAGTGCCCAACCACCTTTATATAATATAGCATAACATTGTTTTTAGATGGTAAAAACTGCAGGGGACAAAATCTGCCTTTTGAAAAAGTGCAAGGGACATGTCCACCCTGTCCCCCTGCGAATTACGTCTGTGACTGCAGTGCTGAAAATGATCAACCACCTCAATTATCCTGTGAGGGCCCTGATCATTGAATAACAGAGTGAAAGTATACAAATAAACAGATGAACTACAGTCTGTAATTGTAGAAGTACAAAGTGCATCTACAGTGTATGGTCAGTGGAGCTGATAAAATGCACATGAGTGTAGAAACAAGGAGTTGGTTTTAATGTTATGACTGATAGATATACACATTGTATATATCATTCCACATTCTTGTTGATGTGCATTTTGTTTAACCAACCTATCCCTATCTCACTGTTCTTATTGATGCTTGACTGGCTAGCTTTATGTAGCTTTAATTTCATAATTCATAGGTGCTTGAGATGCTCAATTAGATTGCATACATTAGTGGCATTATGGGTACATGGGTTTGTAATCAAGCATATTTATTCTCTTTGCTTACTCTTGGGACTTGAAGAATAAAGGCGAGGGGCCCTGGTTGAAATGTAAGCCCTGAACTCAATCTCCAAGGTCCTTGAAGTCACAGCATTAGCCTGGCCTGCCAGCCTTGGATATTAATGACACAATGACTGTTTACATATTAATGAATCAGTGCCATTTTTTAATATGGCATGCAATAAATCAACCTCTGATTGAGAATCTGTGATTCCTGCTGTGATGGACATTGATATACAAGTGGCATCTGATACAGAGTTTGAATTATTTGATTTAACCAAACCCAGTTTTTGACAGGTTTAGTTAATTTGTCAAATATTTGATAGTCTCAGGGTATGTTCATGTTTTGGGTCTGTGTTGGCTCATCTCCATCATTTCTTTGATGAATTTTGGACTGAACATACTTCTGATGTAGATTAGATGTCTGCTCTGAGCTACAGGCTTTGGTCTACAGTTGGGTCCAGGCAGGATTTGTCAGGGTAGAGTTGGTTTCAGAGAGAATATTGTATGAATGTTCAAGTTGGGGCAAAGTTTTGGGCTATTTGAATAAGAATTTATTTGGGCTACAACTGTTTTGAACATCTAAACTTACTGTGCTGTTGGTGTCTTGGTAATGGCTTTATTTGGGTTTGGTTGAAAATTTCAGGCCTGGTTAAAGCTCTAGTCTTTTTGAGGCCCCATGCAATAACAAAACAGGCACTTTGTAGGAACAGTCATCTCCATCTTGGACCCTTCATTAGACAGAGGGTTATTGTATGGTTTAGCCTTGTCTTTTTATTTCATGGACAAACAATAATCACTCGTCCATTGTGAGCCTGGGCAAATACAACCACCCTCATGGCTTTCTCAGGACCGCTGCTTCTGCAATCACCCAGATTCGGCGTTGACGGCTCAAATAATTAGAAAAATTCCCCTCGGCTTTAATGTGACTCCCTCTCAGCGGAGTGTGCTTTAATTAAAACAAAGATGAGAAAACACACTCAGGCTCCGACAGGGGAAATAAAAAGAGGGTTGCGTGTGGATTTTAACCCGCCTGTGATGAAGGATAGTGTAATGCTGGCAGTGTGCTTTCAGGGTTTTAAATGGTAAATTGGCCAGGAGGCAGAACGTGCGCTGCGGGGATCATGCGGTATATATTTTCTCATTACTCTGATTGAGAGATTATCCCCACTGTGGCAACAGGGACACGAACACACACACGAACAGCGCCCTCACTCGTGTGAGCAATGCGCTGTCGCATTCTTTCTTTGTCCACACTGTGCGGAGGTCCTGCCCCTTTGTACCCCGATATAATATTTTTCCCCCCTTCCGCTTTAAGCCACAGCTTATTATAAAGAAGATATTCACAGCGCTGCATCAGTCTGCACATCATCTGCTGAACACAAACAGACCAAATCGTCTTAAGCCCTGCAGTGAAAGAGATCCTTCTTTTATGTCCACGTATGTTTGGCTATGATAAAATCCTCTGATTGAGCTGAAGAGCACAAGGGCAAGAATAATAACAACAACAACAACAACAATAATAAAAATAGGTGTATGTGTATCTCACTTAGACTCTTTTTCTGTTCATACATTTCTCTCACAGTCAAGCTTTGCCTTGATGTCACCATTTGGTAATAAAACGCACCACATTTTTTATCTAGACTTTGTTTTATAAAGCATTAAATTATGAACATTTTCCCACTCTTTATATATGTAGGAACATGTAAAGCTGCGTTTTTGCTGGCATTTTGTCATGCCATTTTTTCCCTTGACCTAGTCATTTCCACCGCTGACTGGCTCCAGTAATTGAAGGTACTTGTGGTGATTTCACGCAATCAGAGCCGCACATTCTTTGTGATGAAAGTGAATCAAAGATGGGAGACCTATTCGAAAGACTTTCTTGGAAATCGTCAATTATCTATACAATGGGTTATTAATACCTTTTCCCCCTCAGCTCCCGTTTCCACATCATAGATTTATGGCACTTTTTCAATCTATAGGAGCTATATCTGAAATGATCTGACTGAAACCCTCATCTTTTTAATCTTTTATAATGAAACTAAAGAAAATGTCTCCTGACGGGTTGATTTCCATCCCGGGCTCTTTGTGCTCTGATAGTGTGAATGGAATGGATGGCCTATGCTGCTGCCATAATGCTGATAATATTCCACTGTGTGCCCTGAATGGAGATTGGGCTTTGTGATAAAGAGAGAGAAGAATAAGCCACCATTACTGCCGAGATAGGACTTAGATCCATTAATTGCTTCGCATTTGGACACAACAACATATGCGAGGCATGAGGGGAGGGTTTTTTTTTTTTTTTAGAGGCTTTGGGTTATTATTCCTGCCAGGGTTATTTTGATATCTGCGCTATCACGCTCCTCGAGGTCTACACTCTGCCCTTGAATGCGGAGGGATCATGGGAGTGCGAGTGTGAAATGTACTGCCCTCCTTTTTTATTGCTGTTATTTCTTTTTATCTCTGTATCCTACATGTAAAATAACAGACTGTTTGTCAAAAGGCAGCCGTTGCATACCTGGCTTCTAGTCGTTGCATCAGGGCATATAAAATGTATTTTTCTATTTTAATCTCCAAGTCAGTACACAGAGAGACTTTTTTTCATGAGAGTTCTTCTCATACAAAGAGGATTCTACTGGGAAATTAAGTGTTTTAATGAAAAGCTCTCTTCTCCATGGATAATGTTAGCACAGTGTAACACGCACTAAATTATTCACATCAAAAACTCATTGTTTGTTACCTGACAGCCGAGGAGAAAGATGACGGCAGAGTGATGAATTATACATTAGGTAGAAAGTGTCTCTGAATGAATCATTCAAATGGCCTATTTAAAATGTAACTGTGTACTTTGTCGCTGTATTTCCTGTTTGTTCAAAGGCGATGGAGTCTTTATAACGCCTCTCTGTGATGTGATGTTATTCACAGCTAAGCGCGCCAGCCTCGCACGCTGTAAAATATCATCACACTTCAGAATGCAAGACAAAAAGGGTACAGACGTGCTGGTGAATGTGAAATCAGCTGACTTTGACCGTCATTGCTGCATCATTGGCTCCTCTGAGTCGTAACCAAGCTCAAAGCTCAATAAAACACTGCTGCTGAAGTCTCTAATCCCTCCGAAATTAAAGTAGGACTTGAAATTGTGTAGCGCTTCCCTGTACATAAAGTGTTACAGCAATAAAAATGTCTTACCTTACCAAAGTACGCAAAGCCACAAATCATCTTTTCCACTGAAAAAGAGATAATGCAATACCACTTCTTACTTTTTCCAATACTGATACTGAAACTGTTATACCAATGCCTATACTAAGACATTACTCTGCTTTAAAATGAGCTCTGTCTAGCTGAACACTTCATTAGTGTGACCATGGAAATCTACCTTGCTCAAACGACTCCACAGAGCTTTTTTATTCAGTTAAACTTCTTTCATACAAAGCAAACCAAGAAGAAGCAATTGTATTATGAATGCAGACAGAATTTTACCATTTAAAGATATCATGTTCTAATTCTTTTGTTCGTTAACATTTTCATATAGTCTTTATTGCTTAGATTAAAACATGCTATATTGTCTACTGTTCCTTTAAGACTGGTTTATGTATAAGACCTCTGATTGGGTGTGTATTATACATTAGTTAATTATAACTAGTTAAGTCTGGGATGAAAGCTTACTCATTTCCTCACTGTAAATGGGTGGAGCTAACTAAATAGCCATTTATAGCTGTTAAATTAACTGTAATATACCAAATAGCTAAACATTTGTAAATGGGCTATATTGTGTGACATCAAAAAAATGAATTCAAACCAGTTTTCAGTTTATTTTCAGCACAATGGGTCATATGTGGAGAATGGGTGGTGTGTTTTGAAAGCATACAAACGTGGTTTTGTTTGGAGTGCTTATGAAGTAAATACAGTTTTCCATGATACACCTTAGATTAGATTAGATTAGATTAGATTAGATTAGATTAGATTAGATTCAACTTTGCCCAACTCCGTGCAGTGAAACACACTAGTGAACACACTAGGCTGTGAACATGTGTTCGAAGAGGTGGGCAGCATATCAATGGTACCTGGGGAGCAGTTGAGGGTTAGTTGCCTTGCTTAATGGCACTTCAGTCATGACCTGCCTGGGGATCGAACCTGTTCACAAGTCCAGATCCCTAACCACCAGGCCCTTACAGGCCCTTTAAAGGAAAATAATAGTAATTCTAATATAATTCATGCTTAATATTATCAATTCAGTCATAGATTTGTTATAGAGTCAGATCAGATTTTTTTCCCTTCAAAAACCAATCCAGCATTTCCTGCTGATATGGACTCAATACTGATTATAAATATTGGATTAAGGGCATCTGTAATCTGAACACTCTATGTTACAGGGACAGTACTGTATACACTGCTTAGTAGTGACTATGAAGCTCAAGTTCTACATTTTTGTTTTCTTTTGTGGGTGGAGTTTTCTGCAGGTAAAGAATATTCAGCTGTCCTGCTGTTAGGCAGTAGGAAAGAAGATACTGTCTGGCCTGGCAGCACATGCCTTGCCTAATGTCAGAACCTAGTGATGTGGAAGACAGAAGCAAATGGAGGAAACAGATATGCAACAAGGAGCGCTTAATGAATGTTTAACTAGCTCCATTTAAAATATGCATTGTGGGTAAAACTTTATAAAACAAGACAATAATTACTGCACTTGCTATACAACAAAGAGCTTCAAACAAAACAGTAATTAATTCATTACGCTAAGTTGTTTTATGTTAATCCATGGCAGCAGAATTAAAAATAAATTGCTGCCAAGTGTGGTTGCTTGAACCGAATCGCAGCCAAGAGCATGCACAGACCACATGCATTAACCACAGGGTGATTAAGTTTGGGAGCAATGATTCACTAAATATTTAACAGCTTTGCTTGGTACAAAGTATATCATGAATTATAGATTGGGAGAATTAGAATATCTTGATGTAAGACAGTGTTTAAAGAATTAACCTGCAATTGGGGAAGAGCAATTACTATTGTAATAAATGATCTGCAAGTCAAGAAAGCAGCCTCTATTCTTTATTTTTAATTAATTTCTCCACAAGGGAGGGATGTATTCTTCTCATTACTCTGTGCCACTTTTGGGCTCCTTTTGTTCTTGATAAATGGTCTTCTACTGGAGGTCTGGAGCTTTGCTCCAGCGTCTTTTCCAGCTCATGTATTCTCTCTGTTTTGATCAATTCAGAATAGACCTCATAATGTTCATCTGGCAAATATTGTTTAATAGCAATGAGCGCTAATAATGTTGAAGCTTATAGTGCAGATGTCCGTTTTTTGGTTTGTTTGAATTTTCAGCACTCTTGTATTGTTTGGGGTCCCTTATTTAAATGAGGGATGGTCTCCTGCAAGGCAGGAGGCGTGCTGCTTATGCAAACGACCTGTCCAGGGGACCTCCGCTGAGGGGGTAACGGCTCTGGCCCCATTTGCTGCTGAAGGGGCTGAGGACGCTGAGAAGTGTGCGGCAAGCAGACTAATTGGCTTTCTATAAATGGTGGTTGAGTCTGACCTGGGCAGCTGTGCGTAATGGGCCTGTCTCCCTGACCTCTCCTATCCTCCTACACCTCCCCATCCCACCCCATTCCTCTCTCTAGCATCCTTCCATAGCTCAGCATGACTCCCATGCTGCTAACACTGTCTAGCCTGACTCTGCAGCCTGTGCTTGTTTGAGAGCAGAATACACAACTAGATAGAAAACTTGACCAGAATGAGGAGCTGAAAGGAAATGTGGAAATGTGGAAAGCCCAGTTTGGAAGAAAACACAGAATCTGTGTTTTGGGACTTTCGAAGAACTTGTTGAAGTTCTTAAGAACATGTTTTCTGAAAAGTTCAGAGCCTTACACAGCACCAGGGTTAAATAATAGTGGAAGATTTTTAACAAAGCTTAAAGCAGAGATCCCCAACTGTTGGGCTTCAGTAGCCACAGAAAGTCTGTTGCTGAGGCCACAAAATAAGACTCGTAATAGTTAGTAATAATGCTGGATCACAGGCTGCAAAGCTGTTTTCTGCAGTGTCAGTACTAACACTGAAGATGACATGGTCAGTCAGTCATGCTTCTTTTCTCAAAAGTCACACAACATGCTCACAATAAGACAATGCTGATTGTGAATGTAATTGTGATTTGACTGTATGCCCACTTGGGACTGGCATGTAGTATCCTCACTGCTAGCAACACATGAGTACTCAAACATCACTTGGTTTTTCTTAGTAGACACAGTAAAGGCAATGCAAAGGCCATTTGATTAAAAAAAGACAGCAGAGGCTGAAACGTCATTCACGTATGACTTTATTGTGAGTTGCATACTTGAAATAAATACGGTTTATCATCAGTTATGTGTTGTATCTATATGAGGTTAATGTGCTTTGTCGTATCACAAATTTTGCATAAGAAAATATAATACACCTTATCATGTCATGATGTCATACCCCCTCTCTACCCATAGCGCACTATGGAAAAAAAATTATATATATAAAATTTCTTCCCCTAATGTAGTGGTAGCCAATTAACCCATCAATCCACTAGGACTATCTCAATCACTTGCAATGTCTCTGATTCTAGGAGCGTGAAGACTAGCACAGGCCTCCTCTGATGCGTCAAGCCACTGCCTCTTTCCGAACTTGGCAGCCAACGTGCTCGGAGGAAAGCACAGAATCCTCAGCTCTGATGGATCAATGGGCAGATGCCTGAGTCAGCGGACATTGTAGTATAGTAGTGATGGGTAGAGAGTGCCATCTACCCACCCAGTGAGAGCACATCCAGTTTTGCTCTCTGAAGCTCTGGCTGTTGATGGCAAGCAGCATCAGGATTCAAACTCATGATCCTCTGATCATAGAGTCAGTGCCTTAGTCCACGGACAAAAAATTCTAAAAATGTGTAAAAAAAATAAATAAATAAAAAAAAAATAAAGGTTGGGGTTAAAACACGCCTATAATGACACCTATAATGAAAAAAAAAATCCTTACCTTTCTGAAATAAAAGTTTAACTAATGTAGTATGTAAGCATTACTAAGGCTTACCAACCATTCACTCCCCAGTCCATATAGTGTACATGCTGTATATGTCCATGGAAAGAATGAAAAAAGATTGTTTTGGGTTTGCTGTTATTTTGTGTTTATTCCAAAGAGATAAAATGTACTGGAAATGGTTATTTTAAAATGAATTTGGTATTTTTAATGCCTTACAAAATTGTTTGTGTTTTTATGGGCCATTTGGCCTGTTTTATGGTTGGCATTTGGACGTATATTCAGGTTGTTCTGTCATTTAAGGGGGAAAAATCAAACAAGTAGGCAGCAGTGAAATCAAAAAGTCTTTTGAGTTATTCTTGAAACCTTAAAGAAGACATTCCTCTGGAGAATACTGAATTTGCAGATATTCAAATAAAGCATCAAAGTCACAAAAAAGAAAACAAGATATCATGAAAGTTGAACAAATTCTACATTAGACAATGAAAGGAAGGGTGAGATGAAACCCATTTAAATTCTTGTCATGTTCGTGTGTGTCAAGAACGGGACAGGATGCTGTTTGGTTTGGTTTAGGTTTAATTATAAAACTGTCAGGGGCATATCGTAGAATCTGTGTCTGCATCTGGGGCATATGTTTTTGAGAGAAGTCCATTATTGCCTGTCTTTGTGGGTCATTATGGTAGTGGTCAGTGCGTTTTTAAGCTGAATTAAGTTTGCATAGCAAACCTCTAACCCTGTCACATCTCGTAGCATTTGAGCCTTTTCAAAGTTAAAAAAGTTAAGATGTTTATATCAGTTTCAATTGTTGTCTTGAATAAAGTGTTTATTTTTAGAGACTGCATCACTTGGAGCTAAAATTACAGATACAAATACAAGACGAAGCTAAGAAAAGTATTAGTACATACATGGTCTTGACAAGTGGATTCATTCTAAATCTTGTCAAAATATCATATTTTTCATTATTGTAAAAGGTTATTGTAAGAATATAATCACTTGATTTTTATTTTTGTGTGTCTAATGATTACTGCATGTTCTTTACTTGTTTTACCTCATTAGTTTCTGGTAGAGTGATATTGTTTTAGAAATAATAATGATAATTTAACTTGGTTTAGGAAATAATGCTTGAAAATGAGTAAAGTAAAATAAAATAAAATAAAATAAAAGTAGAATTAGCTGACCAATATGTCAAATGAATCAAAATAAGTGCAAAACGTGTAGAAATAAGTAATAATAGTTGAATAAGTCTCTTAAAACAATCTCAAAATGAGAAACATAAGCTGTTTTGTTTATATTTTAGATGATTTCACTTGCCAATGTGCCTTTTTTTGCAGTGAGAAATAGACCAAAACGGGAAATAATGCACAAAGCAGGTCCATTAACTCTATTCCATGTAGTATAATATTGAATTCCCCATGATTGCATGAGCCAATTCTACATCTGTGCCCTCTTGAGTAACTTCATTTTAATACATTTGAAGTATAGCACATTTCTGAATTCTGTCTGGCTTTCCAGTAGGTTTCCAAGGCTTCTTTGTTGGAACTATAATGCAGGACATAAGTTTTTTCATCTAATTCTGCAATTCCCAGGTCTAATACCATAGTCTCATAAGCACTACAGTTACTCATTTGAATTTTGCTTTGGAGGAAGTACATGTAGTCATCATGAAGAGGTGCACCAAGATACCTTTACAGTCCAGATGTCCAAGTGGCCACACAGTCAAGTCATGCCTTAATTTGACCTCTATGTACTGTAGTGTTTAAATTACATTTTAATGGTAATTTTAAGTGTATCCTAAAATTAAGCATTATTACAAATACTAACAGTAGTAAAATGTTGAGTATTTAAATGCCCCCAAAATCAGCTCTCTGTTCAGAGCTGTGTGGGTGTGTCAGATTTCATGATGATTGACAGTAGCATCTCTGAAACAACAAACAGTACAGTGTCAGCAGTGATAATTCAGACTAATGTTTATCTGATTTAGACTCTGATTCTGAGTTTGCTGAACAGAATCTGTCCCACAGGAATATAGACCAAAATAAAATAATAAAAGAAGAAAATGCTCACTTGAGTAACTTAACTAACATTCACTTTGCCATAAAACTGGCTGAATAAATGAGAAAAAGAGGACTTTCTGCAATGGAGTAGATTCTCCAGGTGTTTTAGTTAACCTCAATAAACTATCTTCAAGCTGAATGTTTTAAAGTGAAAATGTGAGCACAAACATTGTACTGTACAGCCCTGTCCATCGTCAATTTTGGTTAATTTAGTTAAGGCTCAAAGGTGGCCCTTTCTTTCCCCTGTAAAGTGTCAGATGATCAGCAGAAATGATCTCAATTAAATCAGTCCGTGAAGACCACTGACCCAAAACTTGATCCTCTCTGGATAAGCAGAACCTGGGGCCCCAAATAGCATATGGATGTGGGCCACTTCTGGTTGAGAAATGGCACTGGAGGCCCACTGTTGGCACTGACAAATTCATGTCAGCCAAATGTGGTGTCTTATATTGAAAATAAACATTTGGCCCACATGTATCATAACAGATGTGGCCAATTTTTGGCAGAGATATGGCAGAGTTAGATACATTTGGCTGATATGTGGCCCTAATCTGGCGTATATGTGGCCCACATTTTGCAACTGGGAGTTTTCCGCCCAAGTGCCGTCAATCCATGTGACAAGTGGGCCAAATGAAATGGGGGATGCGGGCCAGATGTGGGCCAGAACAATTTTGCTATCTCAGGCATATTTCACAAAGTTGAAATTCTGAATTTAGCCAGGTAACTTAAGCCCTAAGCGAAACCTGTCCAATGGGAAAAGAGCAACAGCACATTCTTGTTGGAGAGTCGTCAACATTGGGGCAAAGTTATCTGGCTGACTTAGAAATCCTGCTTTGTTGAAGAGCCCCTAGCTGTCTGAGTGTAGTCTGCATCTGACATTAACATTTCACTAACTCTGATTTCTTCTTTGGCCAATCTGCCATTAAATAGACAACTTTAGCCCCGCCCAACTTTTATCCAACTCACAAGAACTGCACAAACAATCATATAAAAATCTCTCCACTGAAATGAGCAGTATATTTTTTATTTATTTATTTTATCTGCCAATTCATAGTAAATTCATCACAAAAACTATAGCTAGTCGTTAGAAGAGAATCATGAAAATAAGTAGACAGGGGCTTAAAAGCCTTCTGTCCTTTTGTGTGAAATGCGTAAAAGTGAAATACGCAACATGGTCACGCCACCAGAAAAGTGATTTCTCTGCAAGTCCCACAGAAGCTTATTAGACGCATGAAGAAAAGAAATGAATAAATACACAATGTGTGCCTTAGTGGAGTGATGATGATGTTTGAATGGCATATTTCTTGTATGAATGGTATATTTTTTTCTGCCAAAACAAAAAAAGAAATAAAAAAGGAGATGGTACTTGAATATCGTTATGGGCTAGTTCAATGCAGCGTCTCGGGCTCAGAGGCGATCTCAGAGGCCACACCAGCAGGGTGGAAAACACCAGCGTTTGATGTTTTCAATCATCCTCCAGCCTTTGTGTCTCTCAGCCGGTCCCTGCAGGTCGACTTTTTCTGAATAACATGTTTTTCACTTTTTTTTTTAAAGAGAGAGAGAGAGACAGAAAGAGAAGGATAGAGGAATAAAAAAAACTTCATTTGAAAGGAAAGCTTGGTGTTGGGTCTCTGCATGTTTACTTTCATTATATTTGGCCCCCCCTCTCTTTCCCTGCACTAAGAGTCACATGGCCTTACGTTTGTGGCCAGAGGAGGTGAACAGAGCCAAACAGTAGCCTTTGACTATTGTAAGACCTTTCGCTGAAGGCCCGTGGGATGTTATACCACCCTCCTCTGCATGACAGTTGTTAGACCTGGTCATCTGTTGACCAACTGGGCTATCTGAACACCCTAACAGGCCAACTTCGGCCTCCAGCCAAATACTACCCTCTTATTTGTTAACCAATAGCCAACACATCCAACATCCTGCCCCTGTACATGCCCCTTGTTGTGCTCTGACATACACTGTGCAGGGCTGTGCAGTATAACATATTGTGTTTACCTTGTTTTAAAATAAAAAAACAAAACAAAAAAACTGAAAACAAACAAAATTTAACACATAAATAACATTAAAACCACCTCCTTATATCTATACTGTTTTCATCAGCTGTACTACAGGTGCATCTATATCTCAAAATAAATTTTTAGCCCATTTTCACACTGTTCTTCAATGATCAGGAGCCCCCACTGGACCATCTCAGAGCAAACATTTGTATGGAGAATGACCCTCTGCACTGCAGTGACACTACAGTCTGTAATGGTAGAAATACAAAGTGCACCAGAGTTATTTGCTATTTGCGTTTCAGCATCCTTAATTAACCCTGTGATGTAACTCTCCTGCTACGTTTTTAATAAAATGATTTGCATTTATTGGATCATGCAAAATCCTTGACTCAATTAGACATCCCAAGAACATTTCTGATTGGTCAGGTTGCTCACATGATAAAATATGCCCAGATTGATTTGAGGCTTATTTATGTATTACTGAGTTCCAGACTGTCAGTATTTGCAAAGGTGGATATTGCAATCACAATTTGTAAATAGTATATTGTGCTGATCTAAAACTTAAATGGCTGACTTGGAGATGTATAGGAGAAAGTTAATAGAAAAAAGGGGAAAAAAGAGGAAGGTGATATTCTGATAACCCCCTGACCTTCGTGATGTCTTAGAGGATGATAGATGTGGTCATATCCGCAGCCTCTCCAAACAAACGCGGGCGGACAGTTTCGGGACGATTGCCACATTTTGTTTATGACGGATAAACATATTACGCATCTGAAGCCTTCACATCCAGCTTGCATTAGAAAATATAATGATGATTTGTGTGCAGCTCTGCTCTAGAAGCCCACTTATTGTACATAAGTGTTATAATTGGAAGTTTATTGCATTACCAGGCTGCAGAGTGTTATTTCCTGCTATTTGTCTAATGCATCTTAAAGAACGGTAATCTAATAAAAATCATTATTTCTTCCCAGGCTTTTAGACATTGCAAATGATTTAAAGGAGCGTCATTTGCGAAATGTGTTCAGTATAGCGCGAATTAATACCTCACCTTGTAAGAATATGTGCATAAAAAAAAATTATTGAACAATGCGATTTTATTAAAAAAGATGTACATGCTTTCAAGATTGCCATGAGCTAGGATCATCTGAGATAAATGGCCTCACTCATATAATGGCTTGCATGGAAATGTGTTTTTACTTTCAGAGATGCTGCTTTTCCTAATGTTCCTTGTAACTCTTAATGGTTTATTATTAGATCTACCAGAGCAGTTTTCAATTTCTTTTTTTATGCAAGATCAATTTTGACAACCAGTCAACCTAGGCATTGAAATACATGCTGTAGGTTCCTGTGATTCTTCTCTAATGGAGATTAGAGCATTGGTCCAGTGTTGCATGGTTTTATCATCGTAGGCCATAATCACAATGAACTGTTGATATTTATTGGCTTGTTTTGTATTGATAACTTTAGCAGGACAATGTTACAAAAAAGTTTTCAAAGTTCCTTCTCTTCAAGAAATTGTACACTGGCAGTAATATCAGACAATTCTCAGATGACAATATCAATTAGTCAAACACTGTTTAACTAACATTATTTTGATGCTATTAAATTGCAATTTTAGCTACTTAAAACAATTCAGGTCCAATAGTTACATTTAGTATCAAAGAAAAGTGCCACAGAATATGCTTTGATATGTGTAAAGTGATATTTTGTAGAGTTACAGCTTGTGAGTTTGACATACTTATTTACATAGTAATATAGGGTTTTACATAATTATTTACATAGTAATTTACATACTTTTATTCACAATTAATATGTTTATTTTCTCTTGATTTGAATCATCAATCATATGCCAGTTTATAATGTAAACTGACTCACTTTTTATTCATTTGGCTTGTTTGCTGTCACACAGTAAGTCCTTTTTTAAGTATCCATCCATCCATCCATCCATCCAACCATTATCAATATCAGTCACAACAATTTTATAACCAAGAATCCAGCCTCAACGTCCAGGTCTTATTCTGTGTTGATCAACGGTATGGAAAGACACAAAGGCTCCATACAGACAGAGCTATCTTCATGAATCAGACTGGAGAGCTCTATCAGCTAGCTGAATCCTCTGGCCAGAGTGAAGAGTGAAAAGGTACAGGAATGCCTGATTGCAGAGTGATCTGATGGCTGGTGGATTGTATGTGAGTGCGTCTCAGCCACACAAACACACACACACACACACACACACACACACACACACACACACACACACACACACACACACACACACACACACACACACACACATTGATGCACAGCTGCCTGGGCTTGCTCTCTCTAGGGAGAGTCAGGCTGACTCGCACTTACCATTGCTGTGAAGAAATGAATAAAACCAAAATGAGATATCCCAGTGACAGTCTTGCCTTTAAAAGCCATGGATTGTCATTGTGTCACACAGTGCCTGCTCTTTTGTTGATGTTATGAAAAATGTATTGTGCAGGTATAGAATGAAAGAGCAGCCTTTTGGAGAATATTACGGTTTGATGAGCATCCACTGTTTTGTGTACTCTTACAGCTTTAGATAACATGTCATTCACTCTTAAAAGTCAAGGTTTCCAAATGGGTCTTGGCTTTGATATATGGCTCAGGAGAACATGTTTAATTGTTAAAGACCATTCACATTATGTGGCTGTGCAAAACTGTTCACCTTGGCTACAATAGCTGCAAAGGAGCATATTTGTAAGACAGTCTGTTCTTAACATCATTATTATTGAGTTTCTTTCATAGCCCTTTTCTGTAGGGTACTGTTCTTTAGGCTGCATGCCTGCAAGCTCATCATGACAATTGACTTAAGCCTACGTAAACATTTACAAAGCCTTTGTTCCAGTATGTCTTCTTTGATATAGCTTTATGATGACACCTGTTGGAATAGGCCTTCATTAATGTTTATGTAGGTTTTATGTAGCAGCCTCCATGACTAGCTTATGAACAGTACCCTACAGTAATGTTTCTTCTTAACATCAGGATTCTTCACACTCTTCTCAGTTACAAAAAAGGTTCCTTTAAAAAACATCCATTGGAAGGTTCTTTTTAGGGAACCAAAAGTCATTGCTCCAAAACCCCCTTTTGGCACCTTTATTTTGACGTGTTTTGGTGTATTGCTTATAGGCCCTTTAGATTAAATTGACTTTGACTGAGTTTGTACACTCTTATTGCAGTAATGTCAGTTAATTCCTATAAATCTTTTCCTTGCTGGTGTTTGACCTCACCTGCCAGAGGTGACCAATGGCTGGCCTCCAATCTGTCTCTGTCACACACCGTAATTGAGTACTTCCTTAATTTATGAGGCAGCTTCCTCCATTAACAGCAAAATCTCTGGAATTAAAGAAGAAACAGACCTTCGCACGCTAGGCCGGGGCTGCTTATGGAATAAACAGTGATAAATGACCGAACCCATCTCTACGCCTGACTTTGAAAAATACCTGCTTGGAGTTTCAGGTCAGACTCTGACAACAATTAGGCGGAGAGAAATAAATAGACTTTGACCTTTTTCAGCTCCTTTTCCTCTTCATGTACGAGGCTGAGGTGTGCTTGACAGGATGTGTGTATGCATGGACGAACCAATCAGTGTTGGTTATTTTAATGACCTCGCTGTTAAACTGCTAATTTTGCAAGAAGAGACACAGGGGAGCCGTTTGCGTTTGACACCAACTGTGATTCTTCTCTTCTTTATTAGAGGTTTTGAAGCATACTGCAGCCTGTAGCTATCTGCTGATTAAAGGTGGGCAATATTGTACAATTAACAATTATGATACCTGAGGATATTTTAATAATGAAATGTCTTTGGTTGAGTGCACAAATTGTACAGGTTGTGTATCAGTTACTTGCTATAATACAGTTTATGCAGTTACTGAATACATTTTGAAATTGACAGGTTCTCTATAATTGATACACACAGTTATTCAGTGTTTTAGAATGGATTCAATAAGAAATACTGACATGTTGCACTATGAAAAACATTGGGAACTGATTTATCATGATAATGATAAAATATCATTTTTCCCAGTACTACTACAGATTTTTTGTTTTTGTTTTTATTTCACTTTGTATGTGGAATATATAAAATCATGGCAGAATGGTATATTGTTTACATTTTGAAACTTAATTACGATGCCTTTTCCCTGTCGTTTTTTTAAAGAAGTTATTGATTGGAGGATTTTTTTGCAGGCTGTCCTTAATTCACACTCTCATTTTCGAAAATCCTCAAATTCTCTGCGTACAGCTGCCTTTTAGCAGCCCCAGTCCCCAGCCCTGAATAAATGACATGGATATAAGCTCCCCTAGACGCCATGGTGTAAATGTATTAGCTGCACTAAGAGACCTACTCCTGGTATAATTATGTTAGGAACCAATAAGACAGCTCAGAAATCAATATGCTAAGACAGATAGAGTATAGGAGCATGGGCAGTGAACTGGGGATAGATTAGGCTGGCAGGTCCCCTAGCTGAGTATTGCTAGCATTTAAGCCATGTTAGACTTAACATTTCCCTGCAAGAAAAATCATCGGGGCTTTTCCCCCTCCACTCGGGGCGCTGGATTAGCTCCTCTTAGCAATTATGTTCCTCTTGTCTAATTACACGATTTTGACCAGTTAAATCCTGCTCATTTTAATTTGACTGATTTTTAACTTCCTCTTTTAATTTCAATCAATATGCAGTATCAGTGTGCTGTGTGGAGAATGTTCAAGTCTGATAATTAATGCATGCTCTTCAATTACTGAAATTTAAGCCCCCCCATTTCATCGTTTCAAGTACTACTCTTTCTTGGCTCAAATAGCTCTCATTTCTGCTCTTGGATATGATTAAAAAACTGGCATATTTCAATGTTTCAATGAAACGTCTTGTACATCCTTTTCTTTTTTTCCTTTCTTTCTTTCTTTCTTTCTGTCTTTCTTTTTTTATACTTGTTGTCGGTCAAAGGCATTGAAATAAATGCTATGATATGCTTTAAAGGTTTTCTGTGTAAACAGAGACAGAGCTGTAATTTATATTCAATTAGGTCTAAAATAAAAAAGCCACTACAGGAGGAAACAAAAGGCGTCCCTTTTGGGTACAGTACATCTGCTTTGAGCCCAATCAAGCTTTCAAAGCCACGATGGGGAACAATAGCCTTCATCAGGCAGGAACAAAGTCACAGACATAAGTGGTCCAAGTAAGTGTGCAATTTCTGCCCATATGACTGTCCTGACACAATTGCTCTAATTTTCCTCCTTTGAAATGACTGATAAAAGACTTAGGTAATTGCTATGGAGACAGCATTTCTTCCATCAGGAAAGGTTTGGGGGGGGGGTGGCAGTCTCAAGTAATACTGCCTCAGGGCTGGAGGATGGAGTGTCAGTTTCTGCACCGTCCCAAATTAATACTTGTCCTTCTTCAGCCCTACTTCCTCTGGATCTTATTATGTGATGGTAATCCATCCTGACGTTGTATTGGAAATCACTCAATCACGTGGCTTTTAGAGATGTCCGAAAATATTCCTAAACATGCCAAAAGCGTCAACCAGACTAATTCTCCCGAGGTCATGTGCATGGCTGGCATCCCCACGCAAAACACTCTAATACTTTACTTCCACAGAGCAGATTAAGCAAATGGCATGTGAATTAAAAGGAGGTGGGCCTGCTGGAGCACAGGGCCAGAAGATAGCTCACTCTGATGCTGCGCTTCGACCTGTGTCCATTCAGCCCCGTGACCTTGTCCCCTGAAATCAAACTTCATTTATCTGCCTGATCTCTGATTATCTGGCCATTGCACCACACACTCAGGGAAAGAGTAGGCCACCCTTAGCTAATGGGAAGAACGGAGCTTGCTTACAGACTCACGTGAGCTCCGACAACACAAGCAAATTACTGCCACGGCCTCTGATTACATCTGTTTATTGTAAGCAATATGGCTCTGTCTTTTCTCTGAAAGACAAACAGTCTTATCACTAAGTGTAATTGCTGTTGGTTTATCAGTGTTTTAGATTGCTTCTCACCATTTGCTGTTTATAAAGCCTTGTCAGAGAATGCAGTTTGGCACGTTTAATCTTATGTGCACACTTCTTCATGAACATTGTACAAAATTATATACAGTAGCTGGAATCTCAAGCTATGTTATACAGCTGTGTAGCTAGAATAATCATGCTCTCTTTAAATAAATGTAAGCAATAGCATTCATATCTCCCCAGACATCACACAGTTAATTGTAATCTCTCAAAAACGCTGTATAATGAAAATTTATTCAATAATATTGTATTAAAAAATGTCAACCGCAATGAAATATACCATCAACAACATTAGTAACCCATCAGTGTAGCCCAAACTCCTAGAACTTGAAGTGACTTTATTGCATTAAAACAACCAGATTTTCCTTCCAGTATTTTGGTGCTTTTCCCCATTTCTTTAATGGAAGTAAACATGTCCTCATTGTAATAATGTCTCTGTCTGCATTCTCTTTGCTGTCAAACCTGTGAGGTCACAGATCCAATGTGGAGGCTCCAATCATTGTGCTCTATGTTCCCCTGAATCTGTTGAAGGGTGATCCCTGCAGCCCAACTCCGCAGCAACCCTATAGTCCTCCATTCCCATACCTGACCGAGGGACCCCCAGTCAGCAGCCACCTTGTGCTGGCCAGTCCTGAGGTGCTGACTTTAAAGTGCAGCCCAAGCCCAAAGCCAGTGAATAATACACAGTAATGAGTTAATCAATACTTATTATGGTTTCATTGGTTCGCTAAAGCAGGAACAGAACATGGTGAGCACAGAGCAGTGGAGGGAAGGGAAAAAAAAGAAAAACACCAGTGTGTCTGATCCAGATAGCATCAACCTTCCCCCAGGGATTTCCCTATTCAGGAATCCAATTTACCATGCCTGATTGACATGGATTGGATCCCAGGGAATCTCATAACTCTTTTAAGGCCCTAATAAAGATCTAATGGATTTGTCCCCGTCTCAGGCAGTTTTTTAAACTTTTACTAAACTGCACGGCTCATTCACAATTAGCTCTTGTCCGCTCTGCAGGTGATGTGGTACGGTTAGCTCTCCAGAAGTTCTATGGAGTGCATGTGAGAGAAAGCTTTTCTCTGATTAAGCCTACATGAAGACTCAGTGCCCTGCTTAACAGCATCTTGACGCTCAGTCCCACTGTGAGGGGACAAAAAACTGGTTTCACCTCATAAGCTGTAATAAACAAGACCTGGTTGCAGAACGAGGAGCTGAAGTTATATATCTCTATGATTTTCTACCAAGATGAATGAAGCAGAATAGAGTGAAAGTTTGATTTTACAGTTCAGCTTAAGGAGCTGTTGGTTAGTCTGGCTCATGCAACGGCCCCTGAACTTTACACTCTTAAAAATAAAGTTCTTAGTTGGTTCTGCACTTGGAAATATGGATATGCAACAAACTTTAATTCATATTATTATAAAGTATTGATCCCTTTGCCTTATATGGAAGGTATTTAAACTTTAAAAGTTTTTTTCATCGTATTTACAAAAGAAAGTCATCATCGTTTTTTATGGCAACTCTGCTTCTGTGGCTCCTTTTGGTTGCAAAAGAAACCACAAGTATTCAGCTTTGCTCTGTACAACTCCTTATGTGTTTTGCAAGTTTAGAACTGAACATCTCTGTTACCAAATTACACAAATACTGAATAAAATGAGGTCAAGGCAAATGATGCATTTAACAGGTAACGGGTAGTCATAGAAGAAAGGAGCATATGTTTATGAGATTTCAGACGACTCAGGCATGCAATTATGTTTTCACATTCTTCCAAAAAAGAATTAAGCTGGAAAAAATGGACTTCCGAGAAATTAGTCGTCTAGAACTTGGACATTAATGAAGGAATCCGGTGTCGGGTGACTCCATGGAGACAAAAGCAGGGATTCATGGCTTGCAGGGCCTAAGCCTTGGGCCAGGGGAGAAGAAAGACGAGAAGATTACCCAAGCAACCTGAACCTAGGATCTGCGGCGAGGAGCACTTCCCTCAGCGATAGAATCGGCCAGCAACAAAAGACAGGTCGGCCGCAAATATCAGACTGTCAGCTGGCCAACATCTAAACTCCCTGAGTTTCTTGTCACTGAGGCTGTCAGCAGAGTGGTCCTGGTTGGGGAGGGGGAGAGTGTTAAGGCTGCATTGGACAGTGTAGTGTTCCCTATACCTTCCGCTGGTGAAGTGGTACATCTAGCTCCTCTACTGCCAATTTGGTGGCATCATCTATGGTGACCAAAGCCTGTTCTGGGTCCAGTAAGAGGGATAGACATGAAGCTATTGCTACAGCTCTTTGCAGTTAAGGTACACTTTCTTTTATCTTCCTGTAATCAATTGACATTCTTGGTCATTTTTCCTCTTTTGCCTGTACATGTACATGTATGTATACTTTTTTATTTAGTGTTTGTATTTAGATTTGCTCAACTGACATTATACAAGGCTTTATTTGAATTCTACCCCAGTGCATTATCTGTGGATTATTTCAAGGGAATTGTTCTCATTTATTCACTCATGGAAGTACATACCTCACATTCAGATGGAAGTCCTTCATTTGATATTGATTCGTGGAGGTTCTTGCCCTCTATGCGGATGTTATGCACAATGTTTATTGTTTCTTAGCATTCCCTGACAGGATGGCAGGTAGAAATAGGATGGGTTCCTATGCCTGCTTTGAAAATAGCAGTAATCACTGTATATGGTAAAATGGCCCTGCCAATGGGGGACGTGCAGATGGGGTAAGCTTGGGCTGGGGCACAGCAGAGATGTAAAATAGGCTACAACAAGTAATTTTTATGTGCTGCATTTTAGCCTGTCATCACATTACAGGCTGCTGGAGAGTGGAAAGCAGGGAAGGTGCAGCAGGACAGGAATACAGAGCCTATCATTCTCTCGATGCTGAGCAGGGGAGGCTGTAGGGAGGGCACCCAGCAGGAAGCTTTGATGTAGATTGACAGATTAATCATTTCCAGCGTCCTGTGTTCCTGCCGACCTTGACAGTGCTGGAACCTTCCGGAAAAAAGCAGAAAAAAGGAAAGGAGGTATATCAGTAAATGCATGTGTTTCCAAAACACTGTAATATAACGTCCATGAGTTCAAATAATAGTGTAGGTTATATTGTGATGCTATAGGAAATCAGACTTAACAGGTCCCTTTTAAATTATGTGGACATTTCATAAAGAACGGGCTGATAGAAATGATCCAGTATTACAATAAAATCTCATTAAAATTAAAAATGTTTTTTTCTTCTCCTATAAAGTTATACTTCTGCAGTGTAAGATTTTGTAACAACAGCAACAGTAGCAGCACTGATACTTTTTTCCTCATAATTCAAAAGTCTCTCTCCATTTAGCAGCTTTCAGGGTGCATTTATCTTAAAAAGAGCCTTGGCTCAGAAATATACGGCTCAATAATTTCAAAGCAGGGGTTTCTAGGAGTCATTGCCTGTTCTTGATAGCTAAAAAAGTGGAATTTATGTTAACATAATGCAATACCTTTAGCTTTTCTATGTTCTGTTTGCCTTGTTTTGTCTTATTTTTTGACTGAAAACTGCAAATATAACATTTTCAAACCATCTACACTTATTTAAACAACTGTTTTTATTTTGTTGACCTTAACATACTTTGCAGTAAGCATGCTCCTTCTGTTTGTGCATGGGTTATTTTGTTGAATTTGGTCTCAGTGACCTCATTCCCACCTTTTAACTTACGGCAGGGCAACCTCTGGCGCTGTAACCTTTGACAGGTATTCAATAGCAATCTTTCAGGTAACGAGCCAAGGGCCGCTGTGGTGCTGCTGTTCCTCCATTGCTCAGGGTGAGGAAGATGTCATGTTTAGTTTGTGCTTAAGTAACCTTGTGCTCTCCACTCAAGACACATGACACATTGTTAACACAATTAATGAACTGAAAACTTTGCTAATGTAGCTCATTATGTAAGATCATTTCTGCAAGTAATCATGCTTATTGCATGCTAGTCTGGTATATGGTATGGTATGACTATGGTAGTCTGATTTGGAAAAAAAAGCAGAATAAATGTCTAAATGTTACATTTTATGAAGTAAAATATTTATTGTTGGGTTTGTGGCATGAGTCACTATTTCACTTGTAAACTGAAAGTCTCTTACTTCTTTGATTGAGTTTCATATTGTATGTAAACACCATTTAACTTGTTTCCATTGACTCTTTTGTCTATACTGTATATTAAACTAAGCTGAAAAAGCAGCCAATTTTTAATTTGGTATTTTTGTGTTGTCACAGGAACACTCAAAATTGTGGGGTCAGCCATTAAATTGAAAATTTTTCAGGACAGCACATACTTTTATTTAGTTGCTTCAAGAATATGCTAAAATCCACAAATGCTGCTGCTTCTGTTACTCCATCTATGGTAGAAGCTGCGGTAGGACTGTGTCACTGCTTTTTAGTTCGGTTTTGGTGTCTCCCACAAGTTGTTAACAGTTTATAGACTTTAGGACAGCTATTTATTTTCTACTGAGAATTATGGGATGTAAGAATATTGTGGATATGTGTTTTGAGCTAGCACTTATATCACTAATGTTAATAGTGTCTATTGAGGTTGTTTATGAAAAAATATGCCCTAGTCTTTAGTGTAGAGTGTTTATTGAAATTGTTCATTGAATAATATCTCCTCTTCAAATGTATCCATGATATGTACAGTGGGGGAAAAAAAGTATTTGATCAGCCACTGATTGTGCAAGTTCTCCTACTTAGAAAGACGAGAAAGGTCTGTAATTTTCATCATAGGTACACTTCAACTATGAGAGACAAATTAGGAAAAAAAATCCAGGAAATCACATTGTAGGATTTTTAAAGAAATTATTTGTAAACTATGGTGGAAAATAAGTATTTGGTCAATAAACAACCAGCGAGATTTCTGGCTTTTACAGACTTGTTAGTTCTTCTTTAAGAAGCCCTCCTATTCTGCACTAATTACTTGTATTAATTGCACCTGTTTGAACTTGTTATGTCTATAAAGGGCAACTGTCCACACTCTCAATCAATCACACTCCAAAGAGCTTTCTAAGGACAACAGGGACAAAACTTTAGACCTGCACAAGGCTGGGATGCGCTACAAGACAGTAGGCAAGCAGCTTGGTGAGAAGGCAACAACTGTTGGCACAATTATTAGAAACTGGAAGAAATACAAGATGACTGTCTGGGGCTCCATGCAAGATCTCACTTCATGGGGCAAAGATGATTCTGAGAAAGGTCAGGATTCAGCCCCGATCTATACAGGAGGACTTGATCAATGACCTGAAGAGAGCTGGGACCACAGACTCAAAAAGAACCATTAGTAACACACTATGCCGTCATGGTTCAAAATCATGCAGGGCATTCAAGGTCCCCCTGCTCATGCCAGCACATGTCGAGGCCCATTTCAAGTTTGCCAATGACCAGAGGAGGCATGGGAGAAGGTCATGTGGTCAGATGAGACCAAAATAGAGCTTTTTGGTACTTAAGTCCACTTGCCATGTTTGGAGGAAAAAGAATGCTGAGTTGCATCCCAAGAACACCATACCTACTGTTAAGCGTGGGGGTGGAAACATCATGCTTTGGGGCTGTTTTTCGACAGAGTACAGCACGACTGATACGTGTTAAGGGAAGAATGAACGGGGCCATGTATCGTGAGATTGTAAGCCAAAACCTCCTTCCATCTGTAAGAGCATTGAACATGAAACGTGGCTGGGCCTTCCAGCATGAAAATGATCCCAAATACACTGCTCGGGCAGTGAAGGAGTGGCTCTGTAAAGGTCCAGGAGTGGCCTAGACAATTTGTGGAGGGAGCTGAAAGTTTGTGTTGCCCAGCTACAGCCCCAAAACATCACTGCTGTAGAGGAGATTTGCATGGAGGAATAAGCCAAAATACCAGCTACAGTGTGTGCAAACCTGGTGAAGACGTACAGGAAATGTTTAACCTCTGTCATTGCCATGTTACAAAGTATTGAGTTGAACTTTTGTTATTGACCAAATACTTATTTTCCACCATAATTTTAAAATAATTCTTTAAAAATCCTACAATGTGATTTCCTGGATTTTTTTTCTCATTTGTCTCTCATAGTTGAAGTGTACCTATGATGAAAATTACAGACCTCACTCGTCTTTCTATGGAGAACTTGCACAATCAGTGGCTGACCAAATACTTTTTTTTCCCCAATGTATATAATGTTCTTCAAACAAAAGATTCCACTTGAACCCTTTAACATCCTCACCAAGAAAGGAAAAAAATAATTATTATTTTGAGTGGGGTAGGGGGCAATAATAAAAACACTCAATGTTTTTTTCTTCAATGTACGCTTTTAACATGCAATGAGATGCCACTTCATGGTAAAATCAGAACGTAAACTACAAATACAAAGACTGTACAATGCCATGCTAACTTTATGTAAACTTTTTAAACACCACACTCAT